>CAUYRH010074820.1:0-42265 GCA_963574655.1 Perodicticus potto
AGCACCACTAACACGTCTTGAGCTGAGAGAAGAGGTTTTAGAGGAGAAGAAATCAGCATGAGAGCTCTAACAAAATGAAAAAACAGGCTGTTTTAATACCCATAAAGGACCATAATAGTTCTCCAGCAACAGACTCCAACCAACAGGAACTTGTTGAAATGTTAGATTTTGAATTCCAAATATGAATGGGAAGCAAAAGCAATGCAATTGATGAGAAAGTTAAAAATCAACACAAAGAAATCTGCCCTACCCCAATTAAGGAAATAAATCATACATTTACAGAGAAGAAAACTAAGAAAAGGTATAACAGAACTTAAATGAGAAAGTCATTGAAGGAATTTCACAATGAACATTTTAACCCCAGACTAGATGAAACTGAAGAAAAAGTTTCAGAGCTTGGTGAAAAGGTTTTGAAATTAACCCAGGCAGTCAAAAATGTAAACTATAGAATTAAGAGGAATGAGTGATCTCTCTGAGAAATACAGTACTATGTAAGATACCAGGAAAGCCGAAAAGAAAACAAACATAAGAAGAATAAATAAAACAAATCTTAAAGACAAAGCCCTAGACTGACATATTAGTAATTTCATCAAATGTAAATGGCCTTAAAATACCAATTAAAAAGAAAAGATTGAGAATGAATTTAAGAAAAAGATTCATTTATATTCTGTGTACAAAAAAAGAAAAGAAAAAAAACTCACTCAGAATGAATGACCCAGTGATTTTAATGCAGTCTCTGAATTTGTTGAACTCAATAAATATTAGACGCGTGGCAAAAATATTTTCTTGTGTTGGGAGATATTTATATACTAGCTCCTCATTTTTATTGATTACTCTTAAACATGTAATATTCACACATAGGATAAAATTCTGAATATGTCTCCCTTTAGGAGCCTGGAGAACTTCACCTTCTCTCAACCTTCTTTTTCCTGTGGTTAGGTTTGGCCAACAACTTGGTTACTCCCGCAAGGGGGGAAACTTCCGCCTTCTGATTTCAAGGTTGTTATTTTTTATGCACCAAAGGAAGAAAAAAGCTTCATCTTTCTCTGACCCACCCCTTTTTAATAAAAGGATTTTCTCTGTGAAGTTTGGTCTTGATGACAGTCACATTAAGGACCTAGAAGATCCCCGTGGTCTTGAAGCCGCAATCTGACCTGTCATCGGAGACCAAATAAAACATATAGAATATCTGCATCTTGTAGATGCTTTATATACTTTTGTTTTGGTCCTTCTGTAGTTTTGTTATTATGTGGATTGCAATTGATTGCTCGGTGTTAATTGTGCTTTCTAAAACTGTAAATTAAAATCTTTTATCATTATTGGAGACTTGTTCTTTCAAATACTGCCTCTTTTACCTTCTATTCTATTATTTTTCATACTCTGATTTATTAAGTATTAGGCCTCATTCTATCGTCCAAGTCATTTAAATGTGAGAAAATAGCATTAAATTTTCAAATTACATTTTAAATTTTAACATTTCTAAAAATGTAAGCAGAGTATCCTTTATTTTGGATTTTCTATCTCTTTGATATTACGTCGTAAAATCTGAGAAATATTCTTAAATGTAATATTGAGTTTGAGTTTATTCTCTCTTTTCTTGTTCCTTAAATGTCAGTAGTTCCTCCACCCTTTATGCTATAGGGCTAACATTTTAGTTAATTAAAATTATGCTTTCTTAAATTTCTTTTCTTTTACTGGGTTTTGATTTCACATTTTATATCCTTATGCAAAATATTCTTATTTAATCTTATCTACCCCAAACTTTCAATACCATAATTAGAATTAGCTATGATTATTATTAAGCAAACACTATCTCAGAAATAAAAACAGATTCCTCAAATTTAACCTGAGGATCTTACACATTCTAAATTTTTAACACCATAGTCTATATCTATTTAATTTTTTAGAAAATTTAAAAATTAAAATAAATTTGACAATGTTACTATTGTTTTCTCATATTAAAATATAATTATTATCCTATCTTTATAAACATATTTAGAGTTACTAGAAAGTTTTTCCCAAAACTGATAGGTCCTCTCTCCATAAACTACTTAAGTTATTGATTTCTGTTGTTTAATACCTTAACCACATAACGTGTGTGTGTGTGTGTGTGTGTGTGTGTGTGTGTGTACATGATCAGGAATCCCCAAGGCCAGCCCCAGGTTTGATGATTTCCCAAGAGAACTCGAAAGACTCTACATGTATTCATGGTGATAAAACATTACAATGAAAGATGCAAGGCAAAGTCAGCAAAGGGGAAAGGTGCCAATCCAGAGGGAACCAGGAGCCAAGGTTCTAAGGGTCCTTTCTCCATGGAGTCACGCAGGTTGTTCCTCATTCCTTTAGCAACCAGCTGTGACAACACGTCTGAAATACTGTCCACCAGGGAAACTCATTACAGACACATCCCTGGGGTTTTAATGGGGGCTGTTTACATAGGTACCCTGAGCCCAGCACAGAGCAAATTTCAAGGCTTCAAGTACGAAAGTAGATGGAGAGCATAGAGCCATTATTTGGGGACAAATCATTTAAGCAGAGTGAGGCATTTTTGTCATTTCTGAGAATTTGGTAATGCACCCATTTTTCAAGTTTCCAAAGACAAGAAAAGAGCCAACTTTGCAAACAGGCTTTTCTTACAATGCAGTCTCAACTTGCTATTTTACTTCTTTTTTGACTGTATGTGTGTGTGTGTGTGTGAGTTCTACATTCTTACTGGGATTTAACTGAGAAAAGGATAAGATAAATTTAATGCACTTTGAAAAGTACATGTCCTTCCCCACTGTGTGTATACACACACGCTACACCCAACAGGCGATTCAGGGTTCTCGCTAAGGCCAACTTCTCTGCCTGTGGATCCTCCTGTCTCCATTATGGTCAGTATGTCGACATCCTGTAGTGTTAATCCTCAAATACAGACAAACTGATATTGGGAAATATAACAATAAAAATCATATTACCAAAGCATCTTTATCATTAGACTGTAGTTCACATGATTGATTTTTTTGTTGTTGTTTTGGGCCAAAAGGGATTATTTTTCTTATTTTGAAACATATATAATCAGTTCCTTAAAAAGTTAGCATTTATATTACAAAAATATTTAATTGAAAATTTAAAAATGGTATTGTCATTAATTCTTGAAATTTGAATGCTATTTTTATATACCATCTACTTCAAACCTTTAAAATAAAACAAAATTGAATTCCAATCATACATCTGCCATCCAGTCATGAAGTTTATGTTTCTAAACTTTGTGCAACATGAAAAATAATTGTTATGAGAATTTTCTGTTGTCAACGTGTTTGTGAGTGTGTCTGTAATTGAGCACATATTCTCTAATTTTGCTTCTTGAAGCTTGGGTTATCATGTCTTGCTCTATATTCCTCTGTCCCTATGCAAATTTTTTAATAAATAGAGCATTTTTTATAGCTAATGCATGATAAAAATTAACACATATATAAACATAACACATAAATATTTAACACACAAAATATTAACATTGGCCAGGCACGGTGGCTCACGCCTGTAATCCTAGCACTCTAAGAGGCCTAGGTAGGTGAATCACTTGAGCTCACAAGTTAGAGACCAACCTGAGCAAGAGCTAGACCCCTTCTCTATTAAAAATAGAAAAACTGAGCAGGAAGATAGCTTGAGCCCAAGAGTTGGAGATTGCTATGAGCTATGATGACACGTTGGCATTCTACCAACTCTGTCTCAAAATATAAAAAAATAAAAAAATTAACATGGACTTCTGTATTAGGAATGCTTCCCCTTGACATAGAATTACATTTTTTTCATCTTTTAGCCATTAGGTTTGACTGGCATATGTGAACTTCTTGAATAAATCTTGCTTTTACTCCTGCTGACACTGTTTGTTAGAGTTTTAATTTTTATTAGCATTTGGTCAAATTGCACTTTTACTGTCTTTACATTTCCATGTATTGTGTTTATAGTAAAGCACATTGTTAACAGAGCTATCCTGTGGATAGTGGGTTTCAGACTACTTTTCCTATGTTTATTTTTCGTCAGAAGGTTAGGCTCTGTTACTACTGCAATGTGTGTTTTTAAAAGCATCTTGATTGAATTAGATTAATTTAAAATCCAACTCAAGAGTGAAGGATAATACCTATTTAGAAACACATTCTTTATTTCTAAAATAAGCTTTATGGGAGTTTAAGTGGAGTTGTGTTTAATCTATGGATCAATTTAGAGTGAATGAACATATTTTTAAAGCTGGACGTACTGATCCTTACATATAATTTGTGTCTCTACTTTTGCTGCCCTTCTTTACATCAGCAACCCTTGGAAGTTTTTGGTGTAGAGGTTTTGCTAATATTTTCATAATATTATCCTTAAGTTCTTTGTGTTTTTGTAAATGGCATTTATTTTTAATGTGAATTCCCAAATACTCTTTGCATATAACTAACTTTTACATATTAAACTTACATGCTGTTAACTCACTAAACTCACCTATTAATTCTTGTACTCTTTTGTAAACACTCAGGGATTTTTACGAAGAATATCTTGTAGTCTGTGAACATAGATGGCTTTCTTCCTTTTATTATCTGTATGGATTTTATTCTTTTTCTTGGTTTAACATACCGGTCAGAATCTCAGTATAATATTGAATGAAAATGTTAAGAGCAATTATCCTTGTTCTGTTTCTTTTATTAGATAAATCACTGCACCTCTTACTATGAAGTATTATCTGAGCCATAGATATTTTGTATGTGCTTATTATCAGGGTGGGCTCAGGCAAAGTGATCCTCCTGCTCAAACTCCAGAGCTGTTAGGAGGTGCATGCTGCCATGGCTGGCTGTTTTTATATTTTTAATTTTTATAGAGACAGGGTTTCACTCTGTTGTGTTGGTTTCAAATGCCTGACCTCAAGACATTCTTCTGCCTTGGCATCCCAAAGTGCTAGGACAACAGGCATGAGCCACCTTGTCAGTCAAGATTGAAAAGCAAATTAGGTACAGCATAAGAACATATCAATGAAGTCAAAGGCATCAAATTTAGAACTCTCTAAAATGAAGTAAAGAGAAAAAATGTTTGGAAAAGAAGGACATATTATCAGTGACCTACAGGACAATGTCAAGTGGCTTAATATTAATAGCAATAGCATAATTGAAAAAACACAACTACACAGATTTAAGAAGCCCAAAAAACTCCAAACAAAAACACAAGGCAGATCATAATTAAACGGCTGAAAAAATAGTGGTGGAGAGAAAAATATGAAAGCAGATAGAAAAGGAAGAAAAATTACATTATGTTTATCAGGAAAAATATGAATAAGAGGATATGTATCATTAAAACAATTGGAATGACATCTTAAAAGTGCTAAACCTAGAATCTAAAACTAGGTAAAAGTATTATTCTAAAATTAAGGCAAACTAAAGATATTTCCAGGCAATATAAAGTGAGAAAATTTACATCCAATACATCTACCATATTAAAGAAATTTCTTGTGATGGAAAAAAATCTGCAAATTAAAACCTAAGTTAAATAAATAAATGAAGACTGAAAGAACCACAAAATCAGTAGAAATATATGAAATAAGTTTTTTCATTAAGGAATTTCAGTAAAAGAAAATATAATGCTTGACTTAAAAAGTAAAACAATATGTAGTGAAATGTATAGCTTGTGTTTAAGTGAAATATCTATATAACAATGACATCACAAGTAATTTAAGGAGGATATACAATTATAATTTTTAAAGAATTTTATGCTAGCATGTATGTTTAATGTCATTTGAGGTTAGACCATAAAAAGTAAAGAATACATGTTAATAACCCTAAAGCAATAAATAGTAACAAGAGTGAAACAAAGATGTTTGGTGAGTTAGTGAGTAGTGACTAAAAATAAAACACATGTTAAAAGAAAATCCACGAAATCTGAAATAAAACAAAGAAGAGGATAAAGGGCCAATGATGCAGAGAAGAGAAAAAACAAATAATAAGACTATATATTTAAATCTGCTGTATACTTGTGTCAGTCCAGAATTCCAGGTTGAAGATGTATAATTGGAAGTCTTTATTACACAGATATTATTAAAATCACTTATTAGATCACTTAGTTTGAATGAATAGGGTCAGAAAGGAGCATGGCCTTACAGCAAGCCCTGAGAATAGCTAATATTAAGTTGCTAGGTTGAAGTCGAGTGAGTTTGCAAAGAGAACTGAAAATAGAGGTATAAGAAATAAAGAGAGACATACGATTTCAGGTGTAAGTGTAAGTTGTTTCAGGAAGAAATTGTAAATAAATAATATAAAAATTTTATTAACAAAGCAACAATCAGGGTGGTGCCTGTGGCTCAAAAGAGTAGGGTGATGGCCCCATATACCAGAGGTGGTAGGTTCAAACTCAGCCCTGGCCAAAAACTGAAAAAAAAAAAAAAAAGTAACAATCAGTTATCCATTGTAGTGATGACTTATGATAGAATATATAGTACCATGCCAAAATTTGCTTAGGAAAATTAAAAGTTACTTTCAGATTTTACTTCCCAGTTCTTTTCATGATTTGTTTAGCATAAAATGTGTAAACAGGAAATAAAGTCATTAGGATTATATACATGTCATTGAAATTTGTTGTTGTTTGCTGGGCATCAAAACTTCACACTGTGAGTATTAACTGGTCTTTTAATCAAATACATTTATTTTGGAGCAAGATGGCAGACCAGGGACAGCTTCTTTGCAACTGGGCACAGTGAGATTGGGAGGAGAAGACTCCAGGCACCTCTGGCTTTTGGGTTGTATCCAGAAACTTTTCTTGAGGGGCACAGGGAGGCAGCAGGAGGCTTCAGGACCTCAAGAGGAGGATGAAAGCAGTGAAGTGATAAGTGTTTGTAATTGGTGTGGTGCTGGCCAGCTGTGGTGGCTGTGATGCGCACAGGTAAAGCAGTGGCAAGAGTTTGCAGACAGGGAGATTCTGGTGCTCCTGATAAGCAAGTTTCTGGAGAGATCCAAGCAACACACGCTTTCCTGGGAAAGCCACTATTAGCCAAGGGACACAGTTTGGAAAGTTTTAGGTGTGTCTATTATGTGGGCTGAGGAGAGATTCAGGTTCCCAAACTTGTAGTGTTTGAGGACAAAGAAGTCAGCAGAAGCTTCCAGTCTCCATCTTCTACAGCTGTACTGTGATTAGCATCTCATGCCCCATAAAATCACCTGTTGCCAAGGCAACACTCAGCAAATATATACATGTCTATATATATTAAATACATAATATATAATTTTGTTGATGTTGTTGAAGTTTTTGGCTGGGGATGGTTTGAAACTGCCACCACCAGTGTATGGGGCTGGAGCCCTACACCCTGAACTACAGGCACTGACCTTAAAAAAACTATATGTATGCATATAGTTTTATATATATACAAAACTCTTTATTTTTATACATATATATATATTTATGGAGAGAGAGATTCTTTTTTAAGCTTAAAAATATATGCATATATTATATATATACTATATACATATAGTTTCTTTTTTCTTCAAAATTTTTTTGCAGCTATTTTTCCCATGATTTTTCTTTTACTTTTTTTCTTCATTTTTTCCTCTGTAAATATAATTTTTCATTGTTTCCTTCTTTAATAATCAGGGCTTCATTTTTGCTTATTTTTCTGCCCCTGTTATTTGTTGTTTTCCCCAATTTTATCTCTCAAGGTCTTTTGTTTGTTTGTTGTGGTTTGACTTATAGTATTTTTGTTTTTCTTCTCTATTGGGTGTACTTGGTGTCCTGGGTCTGCTCAGGCTGGCAAAGAGCTACAGACATCAAGGAAACCATCCAACCCAGCCCCCTGAGGGTTGGAATTTGTTGGTGTTGGTCAAAGTATCCTGCTGTACCCCACTATTATTCCTGTTGCTCTGTTTCTGTTCCCCTCTACTTTTTGTCAGTCTTCACTTTTACTCCTCCACCCTTTTCTTTCTCCTTTCTTTTTTAAATTATTTATACCTTATTGCTCTTCACTCTTCTCTTCCTTTTAGTTCTTGACCAAAAGGACACTTCAACACCTTAGGTCAGAGACACAATAACTTACAGAGCAGGAAGAAGTGAAAGAAAAATGTAGGGCAAAGCGACAGATAAAAAGAAGACACTTATGAGAAAGAAACAGCAAAGAAATTCTGGCATCATGAAAAAACAGAACAGAGAAACCCTTTCCCCCCTACAAGGGGTCATGAGGTAGGTACTGCAGAAAATTCCACCTATAAAGAAATGACAGAAAGGGAATTTAAAATATGGATAATGAAAACAATGAAAATAATTGGAAAATAACCAAAAGAAAATCCAAAAACAGAATTAAATAAGAGATTAACATTTTAAAGAACATAGAAAGTATATAGTGGAGCTTAAGGAATTGAAGCAGCAATCAGGGAACACAAAGATCCAGTAGAGTGTATCAGTAACAGATTAGATCATGCAGAAGAGAAATCTCAGAGGAGGAAGACAAAGTTCTTGAGTTAACTAAGTTAAAGAGTCAGAAAAAAAGATTAAAAGCAGAATGTTCACTGACAGAGTTATGGAACTTCATGAAGCATTCAAACATACTAGCTATAGGTATCCTAGAAGGGGAATAAGGATGACCCAGAGTAGTGGAAGCCATACTAGAGAATATTATAAATGAAAATTTCCCAAATATTACCAAAGATTCTGACATATTTTTTTTTCAGGGGGATATTGGACCCCAAGTCATCTCAACTCAAATAGATCTTCTCCAAGACATATTGTCATGAAACTCCCCAAAGTTAAGACAAAAGATAAGATTCTGCAAGATGGCAGGAATGAGTACCAATTGACTTACAGGGGCAAATCCATCAGTGTGACTGCAGACTTCTCAAATGAAAACTTTCAAGCCAGAAGACAATGGTCATCTACCTTTAATATACTTAAACAAAATAATTTTCAGCCCAGAATTCTATATCCCACTAAGCTAAGCTTTAAAATTGATGGAGAAATCAAACCACTTACTGATATGCAAACATTGAGGAAATATGGCACAACAAGACCAGCTCTACAAGAAATACTTGGGCTATTCTACACACTGACCATCACAATTGACCACCAGTAAACTAAACACCCAGAAACCAAAGGACAAAACCTTGCTTCAACAATGATGCAAAAGCTAAAACTAAGCAATGAACTTTCACAAAATAAGATGAATAGAACTCCACCACACTTATCAATTATCTCAGTAAATGTTAATGTCTTGAATTCCTCATTGAAGAGACATAGCCCGGTTGCTTGGATAATATAAATAAAAACACAAGCCATCTATTTGTTGCTGTCTTCAGGAGACAAACCTAGCCTTGAAGGACAAATTAAAACTCGGGTTTGGGGGGTGGAAGACAATTTTTGAAGCTAGTGGAATTCAGAAGAAAAGAGGGGTTGCAATCTTATTCTCAGATAAAAGTGGATTTAAAGCAACTAAAGGGAACAATACAACAAGAAGACTTTTCAATTCTAAGTGTTTATGTACCCAACTTAAATGCTCCCAGATTTTTGAAACAGACCTTAATTAATCTGAGCAATATGATATCCCATAACACCATATTAGCAGGGAACTTTAACACTCTTCTTATAGAGCTGGACAGATCCTCTAAAGAGAAACTAAACAAAGATGCAGGGGACTTAAATATGACCTTAGAACAACTGCACTTGATAGACATACATAGAATACTCTGTCCCAAAGCTAAAGAATATATTTCTTCTCATTGGCCCATGGAACATTCTCCAAAATACATCATATCCTAGGACAAAAATCCAACCTTGACAAAAACAAAGGAATTGAAATTTTACCTTGTATTTTCTCAGACCACTAGGCAATAAAAGTGGAACTCAACTCCAACAAAAATTGTCATCCCCACACAAAGGCATAGAAGTTAAACAACCTTATACTGAATGACAGTTGGGTCAAGGAAGAGATAAAAAAGGAATTCATTAATTTCCTTGAGCACAATAACAATGAAGACAAAAGTTATCAAAACCTGTAGGGCACTGCAAAAGCAGTCCTAGGAGGGAAATTTATCACATTAGATGCCTGCATGCAAAAAACAAAAAGAGAGTACATCAGTAACCTAATGAATCATCTTAAAGGAAAGGAAAAGGAAGACCAATCAAATCCCAAACCTAGCAGAAGAAATTGAATAACCAAAATTAGATCAGAAATAAATGAAATTGAAAATAAAAGAATCCTTCTGAAAATTAATGAAACAAAAAGTAGGTTCTTTGAGACCATAAGTAAAATTGATAAACCATTTGCCAGATTAACCAGAAACAGAAAAGTAAAATCTTTAATAACTCCAATCAGAAATGAAAAGGGGGAAACAACAGCTGATACCACAGAGATACAAGAGATTATTTCTGACTAATACCAACAACTTTATGCCTAGAAATTTGAAAATATGGAAGAAATGGGCAAATATCTAGAATCTCACTCTCTCTCTAGACTTAACCAGGAAGAAATAGCCCTCTTGAACAGACCAATATCAAGAACTTAAATTGCAGAAACAATAAAAAACCTTCCAACAACAACAACAAAAGCCCAAGACAAGATGGCTTCACATCAGAATTCTACCACATCTTCAAAGATGAGCTTGCACCTATTCTAAAGAACCTAGTCCAAAACATTAAGAAAGAAGGGATCTTCCCCAACACTTTCTATGAAGCAAATATTACCTTGATTCCAAAACCAGGAAAGGACTCAACTAACAAGAAGAACTATAAACCAATTTCACTAATGAATTTTGATGCAAAAATACTCACTAAAATCTTAGCTAATAGATTGCAGCTACTCATTAAAACATCATACATCATGATCAAATAGGCTTTATCCACGGGATGCAAGGTTGGTTTAACATATGCAAATCCATAAATGTAATACACCATATCAATAGAAGCAAAAACAAATACCATATGATCCTTTCAATAGATGTGAAAAAACATTTGATAAAATTCAGCATCCTTTCCTAATAAGAACACTTAAGAAAGTAGGCATAGGTAGCACATTTCTTAAGCTTATCAAAGCCATCTAGGATAAACCCAAAGCTAACATCACACTAAATGGATTAAAACTGAAAGCTTTGCCACTTAGAACTGGAACAAGACAAGGATGTTCTCTATTGCCACTATTATTCAACACAGTTCTGGAAGTTCTACCCAATGGAATCAGGCAAGAGAAGGACATAAAGGGCATCCAACTGGGGGCAGAGGAGGTCAAACTCTCCCCCATTGGTGATGATATACTTAGAAAATCCCAGAGACTCAACCACAAAACTCCTGGAACTCATCAGGAAATAAAACACTGTCTCAGGGTATAAAATCGATGTCCACAGATCAGTAGCCTTTGTATACACCAAAACAGCCAAGTTGAGAAGCAAATCAAGAACATAATTCCCTTCACAGTAGCTTCAGAGAAAATATAATACTTAGGACTATATCTAACAAAAGAAGTGAAAGATATTTTCAAAGAGAAGTATGAAACCCTAAGAAAAGAAATGGCAGAAGAAACTAACAAATGGAAGAATATACCATGCTTTTGGCTACGAAGAATCAAAATTCTCAAAATGTCTATTCTGCCCAAAGCAATGTACACATTCAATGCAATTCCCATTAAAATACCAACATCATATTTTGAAGAACTGGCAAAAAATACTGCCTTGCTTTGTATAGAACCTGAAATAGCTAAGGCTCTTCTTAGTAATAAAACAAAATCAGAGGCATTACCCTACCAGACACAGTCTATAGTACAAGTCCACAGTAATCAAAACAGCATGGTATTGGCAGAAAAATAGAGACATAGACATATGGAACAGATTAGAAAACCAAGAAATGAAACCAGTTCTCTACTTGCCATCTGATCTTTCATAAACCAAACAAAAGCGTACAGTGGGGAAAAGAATCACTATTCAACAAATGGTACTGAGAGAATTGTATAATTACTGTACCCACACCTTTCACCACTTATAAAAATTGACTCCAGATGGATAAAAGACTTAAATCTAAGATATGAAAAGATAAAAATCTTAGAAGAAAGTATGGGGAAACCACTTGATGATGTTGGACTAGGGAAAGATTTTATAATAAAGACTTTAGCGTCCATTGCAACAACAAAAATTACAAATGGGAATTAATTAAGCTGAAAAGCTTCTGACAGTTAAAGACACAACATGAAAGCAAATAGACAACCTTCAGAATGGAAAAAGATATTTGCAGGGCATGAATAGGACAAAGGGTTGATAACTAGAATCTCCAAAGAACACAAATTAATCAGCAGAAAATGGACAAACAATTCCATATACCTCTGGGCAATAGTAATGAGCAGAACTTTTTCTGATGAAGACAGATGAATGGCTAACAAATATTTGAAAAAATTCTCATCGTCCCTGATCATTAGAGAAATGAAAATCGAAACCACCCTGAGATATCATCTAACCTCAATGAGAATAGCCCACATCACAAAATTTCAAAGCTGCAGATGCTGGCGTGGATGTGGAGAGAAGGGAACACTTTTACACTGCTGGTGGGACTGAAAAATAATACAACCTTTTTGAAAGGAAATATGGAGAATCCTCAAAGAACTCAAATTAGACATCCCATTTGATCCTGCAATCCCATTACCAGCAGGCAGCTACCCAGAATAAAAAAAAAAAAAATCCTTTTATCATATCTATGCACTAGATTGTTAATTGCAGCTCAATTTACAATTGCCAATTGTGGAAACCACCTAAATGCCCACCAACACAGGAGTGGATTAACAAACTGTGGTATATGTATACCATGGAATACTATTCAGTCATTTCAAAAGATGGAAACTTTACATCTTTTGTATTAACCTGGATGGAGGTGGAACACATTCTTCTTTGTAAAGCATCACAAGAATGGAGAAGCAAGAATCCAATTTGCTCAATTCTGATGAAGGCAATAGATGATCTAATACAAGGGGTGGGGTAGCAGAACGAGGGATTGGAGAGGGGGACGAGTGAGGGGAATGGGGTGTCACGGTGTATGGCACACCTCCTGGGAGTGGAACACAATTATAAGAGGGACTTTACCTAACAACCGCAACCAGTGTAACCTAATTCTTTGTACCCTCAATGAATCCCAAAGAATAAAAAAGAGAAAGTTTTGGAAAAAAAAATACTTCAAGTAGAAAAAAATTTAAAAAACAAAAAATCGATGGCTATGGTACTCTGCAGGTGCATCATGGCACCATCAGAAGGGATTAAAACTGCCCCGAGGAAGTATCAAAGCTGGGTTCACCGCAGCTGTGGTCCACAAACTTATTCATTTAGTATCAAACCCACCTTCTTGAGAATTTGGTCTACTCAAAACAGCCTTATAATTTAGATTATAGCTTTTCACCTCTTATTTCATTCTATAAAGTAGGCTGTGTCACTCTCTTTTTGAAATCTAGTATAGGGCAGTGCACTTTTGCCCTGAATAATTAGTTGCATGTATACATCCTTTCTATCATAATTTTAACCTTATAGATTAGCAACTTGTCACCATAAAACAGACTTATAAGCCACAAGGATGTTACTATTAATGTCACTTTTAAAAGCCTTACAACCAAAGCTTTTCAACATCAGCATCTACTCATCAGCATTCATATTTCCTTATGTCGTATGACTGTATCCGTGTGTTGGGAAAGGAGGCAGTGACAAAAACAAGAGGATGTAGTGTAAGCAAATATACGGTATTTAATATGTTTAAATTAACTCACATTGAACTACATATGCCTGAAATATATATGAAAAATAAGCATATTATTTATTTTTTCTGAGTATCTTTTTAAAAGACAATTGATTCAAATTTCGTTTGATAAAGTTGTTATATGTATAAACCAAGGCAAAATAAATGTAGATAGTTAAAACTACTTCTGGTCACAAATTAAACATAATGATCCACTTATTTTTTACAAAGCATTAGGTGACACATGTATAAAATTATTAATATCATGGATGATTAAAATGAATGTTTGCACATTCCAACAGTCAGCTTCAAGGCCCAAGGGCGTTCAGAACTATTTTAGAAGGAGGATGCCCAGCACTGAAATGAGTAAATGTCAACATGTTACCATAAGTGCAAAATCTGATCCCACTGTCTTCATAATTTTAAAATTAAGAATAATTGAGGAAGGAGTTAGGAAATGGTGAGGTGAATTTTGAGAATGTTTTTATAATATTCTGAAGAAAATATGTGGACATATTTTTGTGTGTTTTACATGAAACTTAAAAGTTTCAGGAAAATAAATTATGATCAATGTAATACACAACATACAAAGCACATTTTGTTCTAATATTACAATATTTATTATTATTTCAATACAGGGATGCTTCATATTAAACATTATAAAATATTTAAAGATTACATTCAGTATGAAAAGGTAAACATTTAATATCAAATCTAATATTGCAAATACTGTTTTAGCTAAGAACATTACAGCTATGTTTAAATATTGCAATGTTTAGTATCACAAAATCACATTTTTCCTCCCTCCTTAATTTCATCTTGAAAAACTGGAAAAACTTGCAGTATAATATAAAGTAGTATTATTTCAAGGAGTTTTGGGGCCTTGTTTTTATTTTTTTTTTTAATTTCTTTATTTCCTTAATGGTAGTCACTTAAAGTGTGCAAGAATGTTTAAACTATCAGTAATGCAATAAGCAAAAATAGCTTACTACTCCAGGCTAACCCGCAGCTATGAAACTTTAAGAATTTAAGAGGAAATAAATAATTTAGCTAAGCCACTGACTCAGTAACTTTTCTTCTGTAATCCTTTATCTACTCTAATATTATTGCTAAGATAAAAATAAAGTTCTCAAAGTTTAAGTGCTATAAATCTTAAGATATTTTCAATTTTCTTTTCATAGAAGATTTGGACCAATATTGTTTAAGCCACATGCCCTTTATCTCTTATTGCTTATGAAAAACTGGACAATTAAATAAAATGCTCTTTGTCTCCATTTCTCTACTGGCATATGAGCTCATTATTTTCATCTTTGGAAGGTAAGAATTAATGTGTTACCATACGCAATAAAACCCTTAGGACAATCCGTAATACATAGTAAGTGCTAAAAAACAATATTTTTTAAACTCCATCTTCTGTACCCTCTTATTAATCTGAAATTAAAAATATTATTGTTTTTATTTTCATCTTTCTTACTATAGTTACAACTATTGATTCATATTAGTGATTAAACATAATATTATTTATAGTTGCATCTCATAATTGGCTCAAGAATATAAAAAGTGGGCTTCAAATTCTATTTGCTAATGCTTTCTATTATGTTTATAGCATTAGTTAGGAAATTTGACAGGGCTGAGACATAAGGTACATGAGGATAATAAGGGACTAACTTGTTATGTGTTCTGTCTTTAACTGTCATAATGAGAGTCAACTGTAGGTGGAGTGAGGAGTCATCTATGAAATTGAGTTCTCCCTGTCTGAAATAACAATGATGATTTTTCTCTTCTGCCTGATTTATTTCCTAGCATTAATATTGCTCCATTATTTTTAATAACTGCCAGCCTCCAGTAATTCTGCATAACATTTCTAAATTAATTGCCCTAAACCACTGTTTACAAAAAACACTCTATAATTTCCAGGACATATTTTAAATTACAAAGTTTAGAAATAAAATTACTAATGAAGATTAATTTATTAATTTGCTATAGAAAGCTATACATAACTTGGTACTCATTTTAATATCAAAATATATTACATGCTACTACACAAAATGATGTTTTTATTTCAACTAGATTCTTCCACTCTGTGATTTCCCATACCTAGAGTTCATCAGTAAGCAATATCTCATTGAATATCTGTCTTTCTTCAAAGCCTTCTCAACTTCTTTGAATTGACTCAGCCCTTCAAGGCTACAATATGCTCTTTTACTCTCTTACCACCTAGCCATTCATTTCCCATATAAGGGGATACCTTGTCACATGTCACTTCTGACACTTCTTGCCAGGGCCCAGGACTGGCCAGGTCTCGGGCCCAGCTTAACTAGGTTCTGGATGCGGACCGCTAAGTTACCTGGCTCAGGAACAGTTTCTCTTAGGTGCCTGAGGGCTATCTACTTTAATTAGAGAGAGAGAGAGTCTTAGAGAGAATAAAGCAGTCTTCTTAGAAAGATAGATCTTAGTCTTTGGCAGAGCTTGGTGATCTTCAGCAGAGAGATGCTGTGCTGGCGTTCTGCAGGCAGGAGAGGAGACAGAGTCAGAGTAAGCGGGTCCATGATAGAATACGCATGCTCCCGACTGCCTTCTATTCCAGCCTAATATAAGGTTAATCTCGTGCTTCTAAACACCAGAGGTGTACAAACTACCAATTCACCATTGCTCTCATCTCGCGAGCTCTCGTGCTTGTTAGGAGAGCTAAATCCCTCTCCATGCCCTTTCCACCCAGGTGTTCCATTATTGAGCTATATAGGTATTTCTTATAACTCTCACTCCTCCTAGCCATAGGCTATATGGGCTGCAACATACCTGATATTACACAACATGTTATATATACAAAACACACACGTATACTTTGGGGGATTTTAAAAGTGTAATATGGCCAGGTGCAGTGGGTGACACTTATAATCCTAGCACTTAGGAGGCTGAGGCGGGTGAATTGCCTGAGCTCATGGGTTCAAGACCAGCCTGAGCCAGAGAAAAACCTTGTCTCAAAATATCCAGGTGTTGTGGCAGGCACCAGCTACTTGGGAGGCTGAAGCAAGAGAATCGCTTGAACCCAAGAGTTTGAGGTTGCTGTGAGCTATGACACCGTGGCACTCTACCAAGGGTGCCAAAGTGAAACTCTGTCTCAAAAATACCAAAAACAAACAAAAAAACTATAATATGTCTTTTGATACACTGCAATATAAAAATACCGTTTAAAATTCCTACACTAAACACCGATTTCCTATAGGAGAAAGAGACCAGTTTCAAAAGTTAGATATACAGAAAACATTTAAAATGTAAACCCAGCATTGGTAGAAAAAAAGAAATTTACTCTGGTAGTCCAGGACTGACATTTATTCCCGATTCACTAGTAGAGCAACCTCAGTTGTTATAATGTTGGAATAATCCCTACCAGTTGGCAGAGAGCCATTCCCTCTGCCCCCTGCATATCCTCCCCTGCTGCTTCATTGTCCAGCCCCACTAAGGGCCAGGGATCCAGCAACAAAAATACTAAAGCCTGACATGTCAGGGAACCTACCTTCCTCCAGCATTCTGGCCTGGCCCCAGCATTTTGGCCTTCCTCCATTCTGATTAAGTGGTGTCTGCGTCATATCCATTGTTAAGTATTTTACGAAGTATTCGAGGAAAAATGTATTATGTTGAGATTATCATGCAATTGACGAAACAAGTTGACTCTGGGAATATCCAGAAAGATGTGAGTTCCTGAAATGTGGGTAATGCATAGAGATGGGGGGGGGTCCAAGCTCAGGCAACAGGAGAGCTTTGGGCAGGTACAAATTTGCTAACTGGACTGGACAGCGCAGTTTAGCCCAGCAAAAATCTACACAAGGCTCTAACAACACAGTTAAGACTGAGTGTTGGAAAGACACGTGATAAAAAGAACAAAGTTTTCAGGGACTGAAAGAAATAAGTTTTGTCAGGCAATTTGTTATTATGAACAAGCCTGTGCCAAAGAAACTTGCTGAAGATAGAGTAAGATTAAAACCAACAGAAAGTTGACTTATTCATGCATCCTCTGATGTAGCATGAAACTTAAATTGCTTTTCTCTCTCTTTTTTTAGAGTAACAAAGAGGAATTTTATTTGGGAAGAACAAAGGGAAAGTTTGGAGCACTTCCAAAGAGAGTTGGAAGTGGGTCTCTCTGTGAAGGAGAAGATGTGAGAGAGATGAAGCCGCAAACATCTGCGGAGGTAAAAGACTTTTCCTCCAAATAAAACTGGCTGCTAGTCTTTCACTGGCTGGCTGTGAAATACCTCTCCAGGCACTGTCGCCCTTTTCTATCAGTCATTGAGCATCTTTTTCTGTTGGCCATTGGCCACCTAAGTTGCTTCATACCTGCATCCGTGTGGGCCCTTCAGACTTCTGTTCTCAGCAGCTGGGTTTTCCTCCCACCTCTGAAAGCCCCTTCTTGGGGTCCTTTCTCATTCCCCATGGGGAGTTACAGTCCTGAAACCTTAAAAGAAAAGTGGAAGACTAGTGTTCTGAGCTCCTTTTCCTCCTGTCAAAATTGGGCATTGGCCCCCCTTTCAGGGCCACCCAACCTACTCTAAAGCAGTTTCGGGGTTGGGGAGTTTCTGGCTAGTTGGTCAACAGGTTCCATTAGTATTTGCTGGAGTCTCTGCATGGCCATCACCTGGGCGAGGTGCTGGAGCCTGGGATCCCATGTGGAGTGTGGGGCTTCCAGGGCTCCTCTGGGGGCTTGATCCTGGGTTTTCTGCACTGGGAAAAAAGGTTGAGGGTTTTTCTTCCCTGTCACCAGAAAAGATGTTGGGAGTTGGGGGTCCCCGTTCCCATTCCTTGAACTCAGTTGACCTGGTTCAATGACTCAGCTGAGCTAGAAAGTTCAAATGAGGCACAGTGGGAATTGAAAGTAAAACTGAACGGGAGGTGGAAATAAAACGAAAGCAGCCTGTGCGGGGTGGATGGAAAACAAAAGTGACCTGCGTAAGTGTCAGAGTAACAAAAACATTTCATTTAGGAAGAACAAAGAGAAAGTTTAGATCATTTCCAAGAAGAGTTCAAGTGGGTCCCCGTGTGAAAGAGGAGAGGCGAGAGAGGAAAACTGAAGTTTCTCACCTGGAAGACTCTGCACAGAACCTAAGGTAGGGTGGGAACCACACGTGGTCAGGAAGCACACATGATAAGGAGGTGCAGCTTCAGATGAAAGAATTCCAAGCAACTAATGATGTGCCAGAGTCAATGGAATGACTCCTTCTAGTCACTTAATGTCATTAATATAACGAATCACTTGCAAGTTCTTCACGTTTCCCCCATTTTCTCCCTAAATTCTGCTTTTGTATTTCAAGATTTTAGAAGAGGATAAGAACAGACTAATCACTAAACAAACCTGAGACCCATGCTATCAAGCTATTACTATTAATGTCCATTTTAATGGTCAGTGTCTTCCCCTAGCATTTATTAAAAGCATTTATGCAACCCTCAAGGCTCCAGTCTCCCTTGTGCCTGATTCTAAGCAGGTACCCTCAGTTTCCACCCTCAATTTCCACTCTTGAACAATTGACGTCGTCAGTTCAGTTACACTGCATTCATTTCACCTCAAAACATTCAGTGTCTGCACCTGTGTTTCCTGAGTCCATTTAGTTTTAAAGCAGAGCTAGCTTTTTTTTTTCTTTACTGTTTTAAGTTGTACCCAATCCTTTCAATCTATGATCCTCATTTCTTTTGAATTTCAAATGTCTTTCTTATTAGCTCACTCCTAAAAATGAGTTTCAGGCATAAATGAAGCAAGTTCATAAGTTAATAACAATAGAAACTAGATGGTGAGGACTTGGAGGTTTATTACATTAAATACTTAAAATATAAGATATATAGAAAGAAGTTGAAAATTCTAGTGCACTATTTAGGCTAGAGGCCTGATTTAATTCGTAAGAATGATTGAGAATTAGATTGTGTAGATTTTAAAGATGATAAATTATTTATAGTAGCCAACAGGTATGTACTGTGTGCATGAAAGGTAGATAGATTAAGACAGGAGTTTTAAGAATTGAGGAGTGAACTAAGAGATAAGAGAGTTCAAGTACAAAAAAGTGAGTTTTTAAGAGTATTCCAATGCAATCTTCTGAGTTTGGTTTTTATATGAAGTTATGTTGTGGAAAAACTTTCAAAGTAAGGTATCCGGCTAATGGTATCAGTTTAAATCATCAATTCTGAGCCTCACATAAGTTTTTTTTTTTTTTTTTTTTTTTGAGGTAGAGTCTCATTTTGTCACCCTTTGTGGAATGCCATGGCATCATAGCTCACAGCAACCTCAGACTCTTGGACTCAAGTGAATCTCTTCTCTCAGCCTCCCAAGTAGGTGGGAATACAGGTGCTTGCTGCAATGCCCAGCTATTGTTAAAGACTCGGTCTTGCTTTGGCTGAGGCTGGTCTCTAAGTCTTGAGCTCAGGCAATCCATCTGGCTCGACCTCCCAGAGTGCTGGGATTATAAGCATGAGTCACTGTGCCTGGCCCAAATAAGTTTCGTTTTAAGTTTTTGTTACTGCTGTTTCTGTTAGTCAACAAGAAACAATCATAGGCTACCAGTGCTTTTCATTTCTCAACTTCCTTTGACATACGAGAGGAATTAATACCTAAAGACCAAATTTCTCAGAATGATAAACCATGATAAAGTAGCAACATTTCGAATGAAAGCCCCGTGGAGCCTTTTGGAATGGCAAGGTTGTCACGATGCTTTCACACTGAGAGGACCGCTGTGTGCTAGTATTCCACAGAAAAAACATTAGACCACTTAATCACAAAAGAATGGAAATAAATGTAAACTTGTCACTATATAACAACTTGTAAAATATAATATGATACATTGAATATGAGAATTCATGAACAGAAGGCAGATAATCCCATTACAGGTTTAGTTGGAGAAGTAACTTACACAGAACATTAGTTTTCAATGTTCTTATGTTAATAAATATAACCAATCACTTGGTGTAGACTATCTTTTTTTTTTTTAATTTACTAAAGTGATCTCATTTAAAAAGAGTAAGTTTACCTTTTTTTATTAACTGCATAATTTGTCACTAAGTCAAAATAGCTTTAATTATATCGTATGGTCATCACCTAGTCCATAAGAAAACATCAATGAAGCATATGTGCATACAACTTTTGTTAGCTTTTTTTGAGTGTAGCCATGCTTCAAAATTGAGTCAGTTTGCCCCACATAAAGAAAAAGAGCATCTAACACAAACAGCATTTCAGATCAGCATTTATAGCTTAGCACTACCCTTTCTTTCCCACTCTACATAAAATGCAGAAAATGCATCAGGCTAAATTCCTATACCTTCTCTTAGACATCTTTTTGAAGCAAACCTCTTCTTAGCAAGAGAGATCAGCATATAAATAGTAGTTGATGTGTCTACAGGGTGACGGGTAACCAGCAATCCTTGATGTTTCTAGATATTGTCATTGTGGACTTACAGGGACAGAGAGAGAAATCACATCAGCAGCCTAGACAACCAAATAGACTCCTCCAGTTCCTCTCACTAGGAGATTCCCCTTCATCATCCATCTTACAGGGAAACTCCAGATTTGGACCATAACGGTTGAGCTGCCCAACAGTCCACTTCTTGGTGGGGCATGCCACACAAATCAGGCTGATTATTTCACAGCTGTTGTTGTTCCTCAGATAATTATTATTCACAAATAATTCCCCATTAATTAGTCTGTAGCGATGGATTTAGGGAGAGTACATACTCCTGTAGGATTAATGAAAAATTGCTGTGTTTTTCAATATTTTAGGTTATACAATTACTTGAAAGTAAGTTTTGTGCAAGACAAAAATGATGAGAAAGAGGACATAAATTCAAGTATCTCTTTGATAAGATGAGTTCTTTTCCTGTGGGTACATACCTAGTAGGGGGATTGCTGGGTCAAATGGGAAATCTGTGCTTATTTCATTGAGGATTCTCTGTTCTGTTTTCCATAGTGGTTTGTACTATTTGCAGTCCCACCAGCAGTGTATAAGAATTCCTTCCTCTCTGCATCCGTACCAGCATCTAAGGTTGTTCTGACTTTTTAATAATGTCCATTCTCAGAGGGATAAGGTGGTATCTCACTGTGGTTTTAATTTGCATTTCCATGATGATGATTCACGATGTTGAGCATTTTTTATGTGTTTTTTTTGCCATTTGAAAACTTCTGTTCATGTCATTTGCCCACTTACAATGGAGTTGTTTTGTTTTGTTTTTCTCATTGATTTATTTAAGTTCTTTGTATAGCAGATACTGTGTATTAGACTTTTACTAGAAGTGGACTTAACAAATCATTTAAATGAGTTAAACATGCATCCTCAAGATGAAAACTAACTTATCAAAACAATGTTTCAAACCATAGCAGTATTCCAAATGAAACTGAAATTACGGCAAGCTCAAATTAAGGCAAACAATTGTATGCATTTTAACAGGTTGGCTAAACATAGTGCTAGGAACAGCAAAAAATACGCAGCATAGCTTTTGAATTTGATACAAAAATTTGAAAACATATTTTGAAGTTTCTGGGGGAAATAATTAATATTTTGGTGCATTTGTGTTTCCATTTATAGTCAACATACAGATGTTACCTGCCAGTTTTGAAATGGACTTCGTAGAGCTCTAATCCAACATTTAACTTAAAGACAAAGTAGATCCTGCCTCTTTACTGGACTTTTATAAATCCTGTCTTGCCAGAGACAAATATCCCTCACTTTCCAATCACATCTTATTCGTGTCATTATTTTTTGGCAGCACCTAGATTTTTGAGCAACTGTTTTCAAGAATGAAGCACATTAAGAGTAAAGTCAGAACCAAAATATCTGATAAACACCTTGAGAACTCACTGAGAATTGCAATTACTTCCATCGAACCACATATTAATGCATTAGTTTCTCAAATACAATGTCAAGTATTGCTCTAGTTCTATGTTGCCCATTTTTCTTTTATTTTTATAATAAAAATATTTTGAAAAAAACAAAGACATTTTATTACTTAGATTTGTACATTTTCTATATTAGTGATCACACACTTGGAATCTATAATTTTACAAAACCCTCTAAATGAGCTGCTGCATAATTAAGATTATGTGAAAATATTTTTGATTATGTGTCATGGTGGATATCACGCAAATAATGCACAGAGATTTTTTTTTCTCTTTTCCTCATCATTTTTCATTAGTATTTATGTATTTAATGTGTGGCCCAAGAAAACTCTTTTTCTTCCATTGTGTCCCAGAGAGACCAAAAGGTTGGATGCCCCTGGTTTAGAATATTTGCTTTCCGATTTTCTATCAGGAGTTTATATAATAAGGATCTTTGACCCCCAGTCTGGCAAACCTACTGAGTTAGGCTGCCTGACTTCTGATATGGTGACTGGGAAAGCCATTTCCTCCATGAGGGTAGTTATTTTCATTCATCTCAATAAAATTCCAAAAGGAATGGCTAGCATTATAATTTCTTTTGTTACTGCTAGCAGAATGTTATTGCAAAATTTTACCCAAGAGCGGTTTTTATTTACCTGAAGGAAATAGTTTGTAATTTTGGATAAGTCTCCTAACAAGAGTTCTGGAAATAATTTTAACAGTACATCGGTCTTTGATACCACCTATGATGTCTCTGGCATCTTAAAGTTACAAAGCTCCTTTTTTCCACATGCTGTGTCTGAGTGGGTTATCTCAACATTTTCCTCCAAATTTCATGAATTTATGAGTGTTGCTGTCAATGAAACCCATTTAACCTCAATTAGAAACTACTGGTCCTGTCAACCATGAGGCTAACCCCGATGTCCTTCTCACGTGGGCTGGGTAGCACCTCATTGCTGTTTATAGGAGTTGTGTTCAGCTCCATGACTTGACCTTCCTGAGTATAAGCTCACTTGAAGATCTTGGAATGCATTTCCCTAAGACTGGGTCGAAGTGCAAATTAGAAGGACTTCTCAATATTAAGCTCTAAAGCATTTCTTCTTGACGGTGATTACTGAATTAATTCAAATGACTTTACAGTTCCGTGTTTAATCAAAATTAATGAATTCATCACCAGCACACTGATTATTTGTGTGATTGGAACTAAAAAGGTCATTCTCATCATTTTTCACCTCTTTTGATCTCAGTTTTTCTATTGAAGAGAGTAGATTTGATGCCTCTTGAAAAGAGTTGTTTCTTTTCTTGTATGTGAATCAATTTAATTCTCTATGAATAAGATTTAGTCATCCTTTTAAGGCACTTCAAAAGGATGTACTATGAGGGAGAATCAGAGTGCATCAATTTGTTAAAGAAAAAGGTCCTGGGGAAGGATGATATGTCCCCATCGAACTTTAGGAACATGTCTGTTAGATAGTCTGAAAGACTATCTGACAGTCTTTCAAAATTAGCTGGATCAATCCCGCTTTTCTCCCTAGTGAGTCGAAATTTGTAAAGGAAAGGGACTTTGTTTTGTATATTTTGTACAGTTCATGCTCCACATCTGTGGATATTGCATTTACAGAATCAAACAGCTATAGGTGGGAAATATTCAAAAAGGATTGTGATATGAAAATAAACAATAATACAATAAAAAATCACAAATAGACATTGTATACTGCACACGTGATATATTTAATACAATAATACAAGTGGAAAATAATACAGTATGTATTGTTTTCATGTATAGGAAATAATAGTCTTACAACCATTAATATTTAAATAGCATTTACATTGCATGTAGTATTATAAGTAATCTAGAGACGCCTTGAAGTATGTGGGAAAACGTGTGCACGTCATGTGCAAATGCCACACAATTTTATATGGGTGAGGAGCATCCATGGATTTTGGTATCCAAGGGGCATCCTGGAACCAATTCCCGGTGGATACTGAAGAAAGATGGCTTCAGAGTAGTGAAATGATAGTACTTAGCAGTTGTTCAATCAAACTTATTGATTCAGTAGATGGAATGAATACATTTCACATTCCATGGGATTAGAGTGGTTTATACTCGCTATACCTTAACACTATTATTTCTGATGCTGAGAAACTTCTACTTTCCTCAAAAATCTAGAAGCGATAACACACAAAAGTGAAGGGGTAAAAGACAAAAAAATGTGAAAAATTTGGGTTATTTTTAGTTAAAGAAATGAAAAGAAAGTTACTGTATTGTTTTCTATTATAGCTATAGGAAATTATCAAAAACTTGGCAATTGAAAATAGTATATTTTCTTACAGATCCAGAGAGCAGAAGTTCCATATGGGTGTTACTGGGGTAAAACTGTAACTAATGGGCTGCTAATAGGCGCTGTTCCTTGTTGGAGGCTCTGTGAAGGTATCTCTTACCCTGCCTTTTCCACCTTCTCAAGGTCAACTACATTCCTTTGTCCACAGTCTTTTTCCTACATTTTCAAATGCAGCTACTTTGAGCTGAGTCCTTCTCATTCTGCCATCTGTCTGGATAACCCCTCTTCTGCCTTCATTTTTTTTTAAAGACCTTGTGATTAAATTAGACTTGCTCTGATAACAGCATAATTTTCTTATCTAAATATCCTTGATTTAATCACATTTGCAAAGTCTCTTTGGCCATGTAAGGAAACATATTCTCAGATTCCAGGTATTTCAGCATGAATGTCTTCATAGATCCATTGTTCTGTGTAATGCACATTTTATTCAACATCATGATATTGTGGTTCCCCACAAGAGATAATTCTGAGACACGTTATTCCTCTTTATAACACAAGGGAAGAAGAAAAATTCCATTTAATGAGAACAAGCAACGTATTTATTAGAAACTAGAGTTGCAACTTGAACAATAAAGGGCTATGGGTATGGACATGCCACAATATTAAAAATTCATATATAATTTATGACTCAATAAAAACCTAACTATTAATACTCTGCTGTTGACCATAAACCTGACCAATAATAAAAGTCATTTAATGGATATTTTGTATGAAATGTCTAGTTTCCTTAAGTTTGACAGTTGATATTTCTGACATTTCACTTTAACACATTCTTTTTTTTTTTTTTATTTAAATTGTGAAGGTACATAATTCTTTCAAACACACACTTTGGCTTGTGATTATCTTTCCAATTTTTTATAGCAGTCTTTCTGAAACCATGGATAACTTAAAGATTCATGTTACTTTTGAATACAAATTCCATCATGTAATCACTACAGAGCAAACAACTGAAAATAACAAAGAGTTTGGGAAGGATGTGGCTCATAAACGCACTGTACATCGATGGTTTGGGAAGTTGCTCTCTTGTGATTTTAGTGTTGAAAAATGAGCCACATGGGCTCCCTGATACCAAGGTGTAGAATTATGACATAAATGTTGTAGTGGAAGCAAATCCACCTCAACCTATGTGTGATTAGTGCCAAAGTTTGATGTTACTATTCCAATTATATGGGACCATATGAAACAAATCAGCAGGGTAAAGAAACTGGATAAGTGGGATCTGAATGAATTCTAGGAGCATCAGAAGAGATATCATCTTGAAGCTTGCCTTTATTTGCTGTCACAACATACAGGTGGGCCATTTCCACCGCATTGTTATGTGTGATGAAAAATGGATTCTTCTTGACAATTACAACCACTTGGCACAATGGTTGAATAGAGACAAAGTTCCAGAAACACAGCCCCAAAGCAATATTTATTAAAATGCTAATGGCGTCTGTTTGGTGGTCCAGTGATGGTATTAGGCACTATAGCTTTATGAAACTTAGTCAACAATTACAGTGGATGACTATCGCAACCATTTGTACAACATGGTGGGGATGCTTATGAGACAGGGCGATACTCTTGCAAGACAATGCTGTTGCACAAATGACTCTCAAATTATAGAAACTCTCTGTTATCCACTGTATTCACCAGACCTTGCATTAGCTGACTCCCACTTCTTCCAGGGTTTGGGCTACTTCTTGCAAGGAAAATTACTCAATTCTCCAAGATGTGCAAAATGCCTTCTGAGATCTCCTTGCTACTTGTTCATCAGGGTTCATTGCTGCTGGTACATACCAGCTACCATTAAGATGGCAAAACGGTGTCAATAGTTCAGTCACTTACTTTGATTAATTGTACTGTGTCTTGTTTGAGATATAATAAAGTAAATGCTTGATTCAAAATCATCATTTCATATTTAATGACCTAATATTATATACTATTTTCTTACAGTAAGCTAGAGAAAAGAAAATGATAGAAAATCAAAAGAGAAAAAACAGAACTGCTCTGTATTTACTGATACTATCAACTTGTATCGTCTGTTGACAGGATGAACCATTTGTCTGAATTGAGAGGCAATTACAGCTGCAGATGTCAATCGACGGTACATATCAAGCAATTCAACTTTTTCTTGTTGTAACTTTCCTCTGCTTCTTGGGAGCACTTCCAGCATCACTAGTGGCACTTCATATGGGTATTATTGTCATTCAAAGTTTATGGCATCACACTAAACATGATGAAAGATACCCAAGAACCATGAGAGATCACTTTTTACAGCTAAACACAAATTACTGGTGAGATAAACTGCTCATACTGAGATGATTAGCATTACAAGACATTTTAGCAAATACTTACAACACTTGAGCTCACTGCAATAGCAATGGAATGTGTCTAAGAAATTATTACACTAGTATAATATCTACCACAGGTAGTTTTATGCAGTGATGACTTAATACTGTATCTTTATGTTTATTTACATTTCTTGACTGCCTATGGAGCCATAGGTGTTTGTGTGTGAAACATCTGATTAATTTTAACTTTTCACAAAAGACTTATGTGTGTTTTGCAGTAGCAAATGACAAAATAGACTAGTGTCTACATATATTTTATGTATTCTTGACATACATTTTGTTTTAAATTTTGATATCTGTAGCCTTTTGGTTAATCTCCAAATTTTTCAAATTATCACAAATCTGTAAAAATTTTTCTAATATATTTATTGATAAAAATCCATGTATATGTGGACCCACATAGCTCAAACACACTGTTCAAGGGTCAACTTTACTCTGTTACTTTTCCATAAATTATCACAGCAAGACATTACCTACTAAATATAGCAAGCATTTTTCATGTTTCAACCTTTCCCTGTGTTAAGTAGTAGACTCCAATAGGTTACTGAGACACTTAAAATATTCCCTGGCATGCATTTAATATTCTGTTCAGCGTTAATAAACACAAACAAGCAAGAGAATTACTATTGAGAAATGTTTATCAAGGAGAATTAGTACTGTGATTTATTAAAAATTAATAAGCATTTTTAGGTACAATTATAACAGGAACATATAATGTTACATCTGTTTTACTAAGGCTAAAAATAACAGTCATTCATGGAAAGACTTGTTACGTTATTATCTTACTTGAGAGTCAAATGAAGTGAGGACCTAGCTGAATAACTTGTTCTAGGTCATACAGCTACTATGATAGCAAAGTTCAGATCCAGACTTAGTTCTTTTGACCGTAAGTCAAAAGTACTTTCAACGAAGCCCAATGGACACTAGGTTGTGGCGACTCTAATTAACATTAATAGTTTTCTACCAGGGGGTGATTTTGCATCTCTTTATCCTGGGGACATTTAACAGTTTTTGGACATTTCTGTTATGACAACCTAGGTAAAGGTGGCACTTACATCTAATGGGTTAAGGCCAGGGATTCTCCTAAACATTATTTGATACACTGGACAGTCCTCTCCTCCCAACAACAAGGAATTATCCAGCCCAATTTGTCAGTGGTATCCCAGATGACACACTCTGATTTACCTAGATTCAGTGAACAAGGGCAACTTTAAGCAAACTGTCAAGTACGCATCCTGGAAGTGTAGAGATGAAATTATTTAACCTATGCAAAGCATGTGTAAGAGTAAATGTGTGAACAGTGATAGTGATAAAAGGCAGTATCAATGATGATGATGATGATGACTATTAATAATTATGTACTTGGGAGGAAAATGTAAGAGTGAAGAGGAGAGGCTGTGAGTTGACAGAAGACTTTGTCCATACTCACAGAGTAGGACAAAACCTACCAACTAGGTCTCATTTGAGCTGGCTGTTATCAATGGGCTGTCAAGACCTATCATTCCTAGAAAAGTCTCTGTCAATGTCAACCTAACTCAAATATATGTCTCATTTCATCCCCAAAGCCCCCAGTCCTTCCCTTTCTCAGATCGCTGAGAAACAGACCATCATGGCTGGTGTAACTTTCAATACAATCTTGATTAGTAATGTGAGGAAATTTATTTAAGTTCATTATTAAGTACTAGTCTATCAATCTATAGTTAATTGCTGAGAAAGGTAACCTATCTTTATATTGTGCTTTCCAATTTTGTTTATATGTATTATCTCAGTTGACTCCACTCAAACCCTAATTATTCATAAAAGGTATTTTTCCAATTCTTTTCATTTAATGAATGGGAAATTCACCTGGTCATTCACATGGTTTTTGTGGTTTCACAAAATATTGTCCTTGCAACTAAAATCTGGAATTTCAGATGCTCGACTAGTTTTTTTTTTTTTTTAAACATCCTAAATATCCTTTAATAGTTAAATGGACAAAGTCTACATTTTATCTGAGAACATTTCAAGATTCAAAGAACATGTAAATTTTGTTTTTTAAATAAACATCATAAATTAAGGTGGAAAATATACACAGAAAATGGCACAAATCTTAAATGAAAAGATTTTACATGAAATGAACACATAGTCAATGCAGCCTTTGCCAATCAAGAAATAGAGTATTACTAATCCCCTCAAATCTCCATTTTGCTCCATACATATCTCTATCTTCAAGTCTTGTTATTTCAATAGAGGTAAAATTTGCATTCAATACAATTCATTGTCTTAATTTTTCAATTGATGAGATTCAAAAATTTTATATACCTCTGTCATGGTGGTAACCATTACCCAACTAACAAAAAAAACATTTGCATCAAACCCAAATTTCCTCATAAACACTTTTAGACAATACTTCTCAACTCAGAAGGTCAAGTTTTGATTTATATAATCATACACTTCATTGTTGCTCTTTTACTTTATAAAAATGGGATAACATGTATATATGGAGATCTATATGAACAACATAATACTTTTTATTTTGCTCATTTCATTGCAAAAGTAAGTAGTTTGCTCCATTTTATATTGCTGAAATCCATTGTATGAATGTACTACATTTTGTTTATCCAATATCTATTGACTAGACATTTGGGTTATTTCTAATTTTAGACTATTATAAAAAAAGATAACTATGAACCACTTTGGACAGTATTTTAGTGAACATGTACATTCATACGTGTCAGTTAAACATCTAGAAGTGGTCGTATGCCGCAGCTGCTGGATTAGCTGCTGGTTAGTTTTGCAACAACTAAATTTTCAGGTCTAAGGAAGATCAACACATAAGTAAACATAATTATTCTATTTTGTGTCATAAGCAAAGTTATAATTAAAAAATAAAAGAAGGCTTTTTCATTCTTTTCTTTCTTTCTTTTACTAACAGTGATTATTATTTTAATCCTGGTTACTAAGAAGTTTCCAAAGCATGCAGTAAGGAGTGATAGGCTCTCATTATTTTCCTTGTATTAAAATACAGAAGAAAAAGAATCACTCCTTAATCAACTATTACACATGATAAATAAACATTTAAAAATTATCTCCTGAGTTGTGCAAACTATGGTAAGCCCTTTGAAAGCATCAAAGACAACTTCCTTAGCCTATAATATCTACAGTGTAAAGACAGATAGTGCACTAGTTTTTTATTCTTGCAGTAACCAATTACTAGAATCTTAGTGACTTAAGAGAGAACACAAATTTATCATTTTACTGATGTACATAGGTCAGAAGTCTGCTACACACCTCTTTTTTTTTTATTTGTTCATTTAGAGTCATGGCTGCCATGGCTATTTAGCTCATGTCAAAACAGGTCAATCGAGTGTCAGGAAGTAGGGATGGATGACCTGCTTGCCAGATATATGTTTATTTGGCTTCATTGCATCATAGAGGCCCTACATCCTCCTGAAGGTCAAGGTAAACTATCCTTTCTATGAAAGGGAATTATTTCCTTATTTTTAAGCTCTTGGCATTAGAACTTAAGTGATGAACCTCTGTCTGTATTTGGAAATTAATGCAAGTAGCTATTTACCCCGGTAGAAGCACTGTTGTTCTAAGAACCAGAGTTTTCAATGCAGAGGATGTAGAAGCAGCAAGAATCCTACAAGTGGGCCACTGAGTGATGGATAGTAGAGGGATTTGTATTTTTGTCTTTGATTCTTGGACGTACACACTATATAAACTGAAGAGAAAGAACAGTTCAACATCGTTAAAGTGTTTGAACACCATAGAGAAGTGTCACAAACTTGAATAGTGTCATCCCTAAGCTGCAGTTTTGCTGCTTCTTTGAAAGACTGTTCCATTGTTCTATCATTCCTGAGGATTCTGGTGGTGTGGAGTACAGTAGGACGGATGGGCTTCACGGTAACATTCCAAATACACAGCTTCTTTGTTGTACACTATAAATACATTGTTCTGGTGTTGCGAGTCCATTTTAATATCTTAAACACTCTAATTCCCTAACAGTGGTGCTACCTAAGTTCTTACAGAAAAGAAAAAATCATCTTTTATTTATGTAAATTATTATCCCTTCTAAGGTGGAGAGGAAGCAATGTCATCAATTTGCCAATAGGTAACAGTTTATCTCTGAAGGATGGTGTCATATTGGTCTATGTCGCTTGTAGGTAGGGCACTCAGCAAAAACAGCACTTGAATCCATTATGCTGAGTGAGATCCAATATTGTTAGAATTCTAACCGACTCCCATGTTAGCCATCATGTCTTCAAAACCCTGCTGTTCCAGCACCAGGGTGGCCAATGACAGAAGCAGAATGATGTGAATTGGCAGTTAGTTATTTTGTCTAAGTGACTATTTAGTGCCTTTTCCAGGGTGGAAGATTGTTGACAGACAATACGTGTTTCATTACGACCACAGGAAGCCCGTCCATAAGCCTCAGCCTCAGATCTTCCCATTTTCTAGTCTTCCTTTCTGTCGATGCCTACCTAGTGAAGTTCTTTACCTCTGTCCATGAGTAACTGTTACCATTTTTATTTTCACACAAAATGGCTAACCTGAGAGGGGCTCAATTAATTTTTCAGTTTATTACCTCTGACTACAACTTTCTTCCTTCATCAGATGACCAGCAGGAACTTCACATACAAAATGGTAATAGCTCAGCTATGTGTGACAATGACACGAAAGTCTTAGCCACCTTCTTGTATAATTTGCTGTGACCTCTGATTCTACTCATCCCTGATTTTCGATGTATCATTTTGCATTTTCATAATGTATTTTTTCTAGGTGCACCCTAACCTGTGATTTATTTGATCTGAGAACTCAATGCACGAGGAAAAATCTGAGCTTGGGGGCAGTGCCCGTAGCTCAGTCGGTAGGGCATCAGCCACATACACCAAAACGGGCAAGTTTGCATCCAGCCTAAGCCTGCTAAACAACAATGACAACTGCAGCAACAACAAAAAAATAGCCAGGCATTGTGACAGGCACCTGTAGTCCCAGCTACTTAGGAGGCTGAGGCCAGAGAATCGCTTAAGCCCAATAGTTTGAGGTTGCTGTGAACTGTGATGCCACAGTGCTCTACCAAGGGTGACAAAATAAGACTCTGTCTAAAAAAAAAGAAAAAAAAATTGAGCTTAATGGTTGTTAGTTTTTGTCCTTAGATAATGAAAAACTCCACTTCTTCCAGTGCCCAGTAGCAGAACAGGATTTAAAAAAAAAAAAATATGTAATTCTTTGCTACAAATGGCATGCATTCACGGTAGCACCTTATGATTACGTTTTTGTTTTCTTCTTGGGGTTATTCATGAAATGTACATGACGACTTTACTCACCTTGTAACTCCTAATATCCTAGAGCATGTAAGTGCTATGACCTGGGAGTCAGAATTGACGATAGCAGAGCTGCAGCACGGCACTTTTTCTAAACTGCTGTCTTCAGAAAGTGAGAGTCTGTTGGGGTGGACTTGTAATTCCAAGTGTGGAATATGCTTCTAAGTCTTGAAGAAAGCTATGAGGTATCTCGAGTCTTTCTCAGTTGTACAATGGGTGAAATGAAATAATTTATCCTTGATGTGAAAGTAACATTTTCTCAGTGGCTCCAGAACACAGAACAATCCACATTAAACGTTGCACATCTAAACATTCGCAGTTCATGTCCCACTCTTCTTACTCAGCCAATACAAGTGGTGGGATATGAGGACAATGGAACTATACGCTGTTCTGTAGAAAACCCAGGTGCTTCAAATATTTTTCCCTTACAGTGTGACACAGGATGGGAGAGTTAATATTGTTCTAGGACCAATTCCAGAACCAATAAATACAGTCTATAACTTGTGAATGTGACCTGTGCCCGAGACTCCTTCCCGTAGTGATGGAAGATGGTGCGGCGCACCTAAAGCTATCAACATATGTTTTATGACAGATATTTCACAAGTTTGTAGCAGGCGAGCATCGTCTTCTAGTTTCATCTTGGTTTTTAAGGCACAAGACTAGTATGTTAAATAAGATATGAGGACAGTCTCTCCCCCTGCATCTGTACCCTTTAAATCTTCCTATATAACATTAATTTCAACAATTCTTCCCAGAGTTTTCTGTATTTTTTGCTTGTTTTCTTGGCCAGGGGAGTAAGACTTTTATAGAGGCTTCCACTTCCACTGTCCAACTCCAGGAGCTCTTACTTGGCAGGTAAATGGACCTAGGCAGGGTTTCTGTGGAGTGCCAAGTATATTTTCTGTTATTATACATTCTTAAATTGGAGAAATAAGCAGACTATGAAGCCAACAGAAGTAAACTGCATCTGATTCTGCAGAGGACACTCTTACTTGTACCCTATACTCCCACATTCTAACAGGGAAACCTTAATTATGCCTTGAGTCTCAGATATCAATGTAATCAGTACATCAGCCCCAGATATGGTGATTTGTCTTTGATTTTGTGTGTGGTTGGCCAAGTAAAAGGCTATATGTTGAAGATCCATTTCTATACACACTTGAAATAAAATTGTAGGGTCCTGGGGACCTGAATTCTCTTACAGTTGACTTCTTTGGGTTGGGAAAACCTGCTCAGTTTGAAAATGGGGTGATAGATTGTGACCTTTGGGGGAAGTTGCCCTCATTGTTCTCATCTCCACTCGTGAGTTTCTTTTGATTGAGCACCTGCCTGGCCAGCTGCCTGTCTATCTTGCCTCTGGGGATCCTACTTTATAAACCATCTCCCAAGTCTCTGTGATTTAGAACTCACCCTTGCTGCTCTCATTTGCCCACCTTTCTTCTGATGATTAACCATCACAATTTTGCCTTGTGATTTCTGGATTCTATCATCCTGTAACTATCCAGGAGCTCTCTGTGGAACCTTCTCCCATCACCTCTAGCTTAGAAATGTCAGCAACCACTGAATTTATCAATTGTTCCTCCTACTAGAGGAATTGTGCTACAGTTCCTCTCAGAAACAAGTTTCTGAAAGCTTTGGCCTTAGTATGGAACATGGGCAGGTTGTTGGTTTTGTAACCTTATACAGTATGTCAGTCAGAGTTCTCAAGGTTCAGAGAAACTGAACCAGTAGGAGATAGTGTGTATTTTGATATAAAGAGACCTGTTAAAGAGACTGGCTCACATAATTATAGAAGCTGCAAAGCTCCACGATCTTCAGTCTTTTAACCTGGAGAACAAGCAGAGCAGCAGCACAGTTTGAAGGTATGAGAGTCAGGAGCCTGGTGGTGCAGATAAGATTCCAGCCTGAGCCTGAAGGCCTGAGAACCAGGAGTGCTAAGGTTAGGGAAAGATCAGCACCAGAGTTCAACCAGCCACGTAGAGGGAGGGCATTCAACCTCCTTCTGTCTTTTTGACTATTCAGCCCCTCAATGGATTTGGTGATGCTTACCCACAGGAGAGGGTCATTTGCTTTAATCAGATCACCATTTAAAATATTAATCTCTTCTAGAAACACCCTCACAGACACACCTAGAAATAACATTTAACCAGCTATCTGAGTATGACGTGTCTCAGTTAAGTTGACACGTGAAATTAAACACCACATGAAATATGTATGGTGTATCCATTATGACATGTTCATTTACAAAATTCTCCTTTGTTTTAGTAAGTTAAAATCTTGCATAACAAATCACGTATCTTTAAAGTAAACAATTTTATAACATTTAACATATCCACGCACCCATGAAACCATCACCTGAATCAAGATAATAAACATACCCCTTATGCCGAAAACTTTCTTTGTTTCCTTATGCTAACCACCCCACCACTTCCTCCTCCTCCTATCCACAGGTTACCACTGAACTGCTTTCTGCTTTTTGTCGCTATATAGTTAGTTGGCAGTTTTTTTAAGTTTTTTTTTTTTGCAATTTTTGGCCAGGCTGGGTTTTATGCAGAGGTCCCCACCTCTGGCATATGGGGCCGGCACCTTACTCCTTTGAGCCACAGGTGCTGCCCTGTTTTTTGAATTTTAAATGAATGAACTTTCTATAAGAAAATTTGATGTGGTAAAGGAAACATTCTCTACCTCTATTGAAATGATTTTTATAGAATTCAAGCACTTTTCAAGATTCGTAGAAATATACATCAAAAATGGGTGAATTTTATTATAAGATAATTATACCTTAACAAACTGACTTATTGAAATAATAAAATACTTAATGAGATTCAAAGTGTTTCTAATTTAGCCCACGGTCACACTGCTAAAATGTGGTTGATTTCGGAATCCAACCCAGCCAATCTTACTCCAGAGGTTAGTTCTTAAATTTTTAATTACAATGTAAACTTATTATAATATACTTAAATACTTAATAAGCTAATTTTTCAAAATTCCCTTATATAAGATTGAGATAAGATTGAGACACTCCCCAACCTCTAACATATCAGTTTATTATTACTGCCTTCCTTTGAAACTGGGATGAAAAAGCTTTGTTGTTTATGAACATCGAAGCTCAGCTAAGAGGCTATCTCCATTGTTTCTTCCTATTCCTCACCTTATCACAGACAGAAAAAACAGCTGTTACAGCTATTATAAGTATCTCAGCTAAAACAAGTCCAGCTAAGAGTTGAAAAGAGCACAAAATTGTATTTGGATGATTATAACGTCACATTAACTTACATCCGAAATTATAATTGGTAGTAATCAAAAAACACACAATCACAGAAAATATGAAATTCAAAGATTATTGGTATAATATTCCCAATTAACACTTAAACCAAAATCCATAAAATTACATGAGTTTTTTGATGTTCCATAGGTTCTTCGTTGAGGGAAAGTGAGAACTAAACTGTGTTTTTTCTGGTGCAGTTCCGTATTCTCTCCTCACTTATGTAGATAATCTTGGTGCCAGGAACTATGTTATTCAGAATATTTGAGAAGAGACAGATTGTAATTTTAGGTAAAACTTGAAGCTGAGAAGTTTGAGGGTCTCTCACTTATGTTGATTTCTTTATCTATCTCACAGAAAATATAACCTAGTTGAATTATGGAATGTTAGGCAGAAGGAAGCAGAATACTTTTAGAAAAGGAGAATTACTACAAAATCAGACCTTATTAGAAAAGGAGGAACGTTGACAGGACTTCATTATGGAACATTGAACAAATCACTGAATCTCCCTTCTGCAGTCAGAACATTCCATTTACATATCACAGGAGAAGGAAGAAAGATGAGACTTTACTGCTGAAAGCACGTGAAAGGGCGGAAGCGTTCATTCATTGTCTCTTTCTGAGTGGTCAGGTGGCTCTTGCATATCAGTTGCTTATTTGTCTTATGTAGAAGAATATTGTCATCGGATTAGATTAGAAGCTTGCATATATTTATGAAAATTGACTTGAGTATGTCATCCACATGAAACCTTGTCTTAGGAGAAGCAATAATGTCTCCACATTACTAAGTAATCATTTTTAAAATAAATTTTGACATTAGTTGTTAAAGTTCCAACGTCTTGCTTTCTTGGGTAGGTAGTGGGGATTCTATGATTTTTTTGAAATTATAAGGTGTAGTTTTATATTAATTTTTAAAAATCACAACATGGTAGGACATCTTTTTATTTAAATTCCATACATCCACCCTAATAACATTCTTATCATTGGAAGTAATGTTAATTTTTGTTTTCTTTTTTATAAATCACAAGTAATTGACTGTTATTCTGAGAAGGGATCTGTTGTACAGTATAAAAATATGATTTATTTACAATTTAAATTATTTTTCTATAACTATTAAAAGAAAAAAATAAAACATGAGTGGTGACTATTATGAGTTGAATTGTGTCTCTCCCAAAGCTAGGTTGATGTCCTATACCCCAGTACCTCAGAATATAGTCTTGGTTGGACATAAGATTGTTGCAGACATAAGTAGTTAAGATGAGATCATACTGGAAGAGGCTGGGCCCTCATACCAACATAACTGATGTCTCTATAAGAAAAGTAGAAGAGACAAATAGACAAAAACACAAGTGCAGAGAACACCATGAGACAGTGGATGCAGAGACAGGTGCAGAGACAGCCAAGGATCCCAGAATTGCCAGCAGCTAGCTTCCTTGCCCGAAGCTAGCAAGAGGCAAGGAAGAATTCTGGCCCGTAAATTTCAGCAAGAATGTTGACCTGCTGACAGTTTAATTTTAACAGTCTACCCTTCAGTACTGGGAGATAAGACATCTCTGTTGTTTTAAGACATCTAGCTTCTGGGACTCTATTAAGGCAGCCCTAGGAAATCAACACAGTGCCCGCTTGCCCTAGTTATGCAGACGATCTAAAGAGTTTATGCACAGGAAAAATAATCTTCAATTTTCCAGATATCTGGGAATTTAGAGAATGTATTTTGCATACATGCATTGCATTAGTCATGTTTTTTATTTTATGATGTTCAGATATCTTGGGATCTTTTAGTCCCAGCTAGGGACTCCCTCTTCCAGGGTTAGCTAATTCCTACAATAGCAAACATGTTGGTTTTGATATGCAAACCATCAATCCAGAGTCTATACCCCCAATTACCTCCTTTTTCAAATTCTTACACACCAAGCCAGTATTTCTCCTCCCCAAATTACCAGAGACTGACCCTCTACACAGAACCCACCAAAATTATTCAAACCGTTTAATACTAAATTTACTCACCATACTCACCCTGTCTTTCCTCTTCCTTTCTATGAGCACCAGAAAAGATCTGGCCCCTACTCTCCCCTTATCTTCCCCCCTCTAGACCGAACTGGTGCTTTCTCATGTGGCCCTATATGGCATGATGTGCCCATCCTCTTGGAAATTGTAAGTAGTAAACTGCTTTTGAACGTGGCTATCTCTGTCAGTCATCTCACTATATCTGATTAAGACCAAATTCTAAGTGAAATGTGCTCACTGGTTAGCACATAGATTGTTGCAGACGTGAGTAGTTAAGATGAGATCATCCTGGAGGAGGCTGGGCCCTCACACCAACACAACTGATGTCTCTACAGGAAAAGGAGAAGAGACACATAGACAAAAACACAAGTTCAGAGAGCACCTTGGAATGACATAAATGACATGAGAATCCAAGGAAGGGAGAGGGTGAGAGGGAGCTTTGAGATAAAAAATTTTTCTTTCTGAGTTCTTGTGACTTTTGCAGGCGGAAACACAACCCTTGCAAAATGAATCTATTTATTCTATTGGCCTATTCCAAAGTAGTTTATATGGAAGAGCAATGGTTTTAAAGTGTATCTTTTTAAAAAATTCATTTTCTCATTCAATTATTTCCCCCAAACTGCATTTAAGTTTCAGCACTTAAAAATGAATTGTGTAGAATGCACTTCAGGCTATCAAGATAAACAGGAAAACTTTTGCTTGGTAAGCCACATTCAAAAAGTAGAAGAAAATATGAACGAAAAATTATTTAACAATATCCTTCTTGTAATTATGTAATTGATAGTTCAGAAGGATATTTAACCTGTCTCTCTGAAGGTTCTACCGTTGGATTATAGCTGACATATATAATATTTGACCAAATGTACTTTGACTTAAGATATAATCTCTCCTAACTTTGAAAAAATGAAATAAAGCTACGTTTACCATCTAATCAATTATTTGAAATCTTAATGTCAGTTTTCTAGTTTGGGAGGATGTAACTCCATAATTCATATAAGATTATTATGCACTTTTGTATTCCACTTCATGTATTTTCCTAAATATTATAGTCTGTGTGTAATTAAAAAGCAGATTCTATCACTTGAGAATTTGCATTTAAGTTAACTCATTTTTTAAATCTAATTCTTAACATTGTACTATTTTTCATAAAGACTTAATATAATTAATCTTTCCATATGAAGAAGTATTTTTCTCTACTAATCACTTTAAAAGTCATATTAAAACCTCAAAATGAATTATAACAAAATGGACCACTAATTGAATATGCTTTTAGGAGGTCACTTTATGCAAGGTATAAATTGCACATGGCTGGAGTTGATTTAAAAGGCCTCCTGTGTGGCCCATATGGCTCTCAGAGTACATGAGAGAAGCACTTTCATTGGTGGAAGGAAGCCCACCTGCTCCCCACAGAGCTACCCTTCTTAACTCTTCCCCCAAGCCAACAGACCCATCTGATGTTCATACCGTGTGTTAGGGACCACAAGACCAGATAAATCGTTGCCATGAGTCGCCTTTGTGTGCTGACTTGAGTTGTGGGGAAAGTACCCTTACCCACCCCTATTCCATGCTATAGGTAGGCAAAATGTCACACAATCCGACAACAGATGTGTCCAAAACCACTTAAATCCTCAGACTGAGCTGGGGATGGCCATGCTGCTCCACACAGGCGGCTGACTCGTCACTTTAGAAAGGCTGGGATATGGGCACTATTTATTCTCAGGCTGTGTTGCTTAAGTTGAAATGGGGGAGAAACACAGGAGCCAATTTCAGCTTTCAGTTTTACGTACATGAAAAAAGAAATGAGTCTTTACTCCTTTCTTGGCTTGATGATAACATGCTTATTTAAAAATTCCCAATTCTTCCCAAGATGCTTTAAATTGAATATTAGTTATATCACTTCTTTTATCTTCCAACAACAAAAAAATAGTCATTTTTGGTAAGGAAATGAAAAGAAAATATCAGGTATTTTGGGAAGAATTTGGCAGGTTTTGAACTTGCTTCATATTTCTGTCTGCATAGAAATTATACGACCATTCACTCAAGCATGGGAGCTGTGAACAATTACATCTCTTTAAACCTCCCTTCTGAGGATTTGGGGCACAATTACAGAATTGTAGCAGCATGCCTGGCATTGCAAATGAAGCCTCATTATTAGTATAATGAATTTTTTTTTTCATGATAGTCTAAAACACAGCACATCCTTCCTGCCAATATCGATTTGTTCTGAGAGTTCACTGATGGGCTTTCCTTTGGGGGTGAGGGGAGAAAAGAAAACTTACTCAAATTTCTGCTTTCACATTGGTCCCTGGAAATTCTGTGGTGGAAAGTGCAACTTTATTACTATTCCTATTTCATGGTAAAGAAATTATCTGGAAATGCGATTCCAGTCCCAGATTTAATTTAATTAACACCTATAAGGGCAGTGGTCAGTACCTTATAGACCTATTGAAAGAGTCCTCAATCAATATTTATTGATGTATAAAGTAGTGAGTCTTGCTGAGCTCTCAATTTCTCCTACTCCAATTAAATGTGTGGCCGAACATCGCAGATGACTTAACTGCATGTGATGTCTACTGGTTTTCTTTCCAGACTAGATTTAAGTGGCCGCATTAGTTAACTATTGCCATTTAACAAATTATCCTTAAACATGGCAGCTTTAACCAAGAAAGGGATATTATTTCCAAGTTTCTGTTGATAAATGAGGAAGTTAGGAGAAGATTAGCTGGGTGGTATTGGCTGAGGTGGGATGTTGGTCCAACCAGCTGTCATCCAAAGCTTGACCGAGGCTTTAGGATCTGCTGCCGAGATCGTTAAGCCTGTTGGCCATTGGCAAGGGCCACAGTTCCTTCTTGCTTATTGACAAGCGTCTCTTCTTACTTGTTGACAGAAGGAAAACCCATGTTATATTTTATGACCTAACTTCAGAAGTCACACTTCACCATTTCTGCACTGGTGTGGTGGTTATATTGGGTGGTCCTACCTAGTGTGAGAAGGGACCATACGCAGACGTGAAAACCAGGAGGAGGGAATTACTGAGGCTCATGTTGGAGGCTGAGTACAATAGTCTGTCCTCAGACTCACAAAGTTTCACATTACCTGCCACATGCAAAAGTTATCCACCACTTCCGCAAAAAAAAAAAAACACACTGTTTTTTTCTTTTTTTTTTGAGGATAGGTAGCATCAGTCTTTCCTGCTTGTAATCCTAGCTCCTGGGAGGCTGAGGAAGGTAGATTGCTTGAGCTCAGGAGTTTGAGACCAGCCTGAGCAAGAGCAAGACCTTGTCTACTAACAATAAAAAAAAAAACAACTAGCTGGACATTGTGGCGGGCACCTGTTCTCCCAGCTTTGGGGATACTGAGGCAAGAGGATCACTTGAGCTCAAGAGTTTGAGGTTGCTGTGAGCTATTACGCTATAGCACTGTAGCCAGGGTGACAGAGTGACACTCTGCCTCAAAAGAAAAAAGCAAGGGGAAGATAGGTAGCATTGGTAGCATCAGATCAAAGTCTAGAATCTCCTCATATAATTCTAGTGTCCAGGTACAGAAGTAACTCCTCAACTATAGTTACTTAAGTGTGGCTGCCAAGCATACAGGATTTTCTTTCAGTCTGGAAACCTGTTAACTAAAGAAGCAAATTGTCTGCTTCTTCTGCAGACATGTGGAAGGTCACAGATATGAAATATTTAGGTGGGACAGCTCCTCAAATTTATAAGAAAAATTACTGCATTTTATGTCTTCTATCACAAGCAAGAACATTTGGTTCCTGGTGAGCCTCTGTGAGCTCTGGAGACAGAATATTGCATAGCTAGGGAAAGTGTCCTGGCCCACATAACAGGTGTTACAAAGGGCTGACAGCTGTTGCTGAAGCCCAGAGCAGGAGTTTGCTCAGTGGTAGGTCTTGGCTGCGATGGAAGGAGCCCCGCCTCTTGGATCATTATGTCTGGAAGCCCCACCAGCTTTGGTGGTATCACTGCTAAGAAAAGATACTATGTGGGCTATCAGGCAAGACTCATGGGGGTCATAACCCACACCCCTGGGGTGATAAAGCAAGGACATTATGTGCACTGCTGTGAACACTTTGCCTTCTGAAAAACTTACCTCCTATTGTACCACTTGTCATGTTTGAAAATTACTGATCTAGAGGATCACCTGAAACTGTGCAACTCCATGCTGCAACAGAATATTCTAGTGCTAGTGTCCTTGTGATAAAGGATTTTTTTCCTTCTGGATAGATGCCCAGTAATGGGATTGCAGGTTCAAATGGGAGGTCTAGCTTGAGTTCTTTGAAGGTTCTCCATACACCCTTCCAAAAAGGTTGTATTAGTTTGCAGTCCCACCAGGAGTGTACCTAAATAAATGCCTACCAACCCAGGAATGGATTAATAAGCCGTGATATATGTATACTGTGGAATCTACTCAGCCATTAAAAAGATGGAGACTTTATATCTTTTGTATTAACCTGGATGGAAGTGTAACACATTG
>CAUYRH010074822.1:0-20093 GCA_963574655.1 Perodicticus potto
ACAATGACGGCTGCAACCAAAAATGGCCGGGCGTTGTGGCGGGCGCCTGTAGTCCCAGCAGCTTGGGAGGCGGAGACAAGAGACTCGCTTGAGCCCAGGAATTGGAGGTTGCTGTGAGCTGTGATGCCATGGCACTCTATCCAGGGTGACAGCTTGGGGCTCTGTCTCAAAAAAAAATTAAAAAAAAATAATAATAAATTAAACATTTCCAGACATTTTCTCCAGGTAATTTTGTCTTTGGGGGATCAGGTGTTCCCTCCCACAAGGTGCCCATGCTCACACTCACAAAAGAGACAGGCCATTTTCTTCCTTGCCCTTGAGGGTGTCAGCAGGGGACTTTCCACACTGGGAGCCCTGAGCAAATTTCACCATCCCTGTCTTGTCTCTCATCTCAGTTCCTCTTGCTTTTGTCAAGGCCCGAGGTATACTGCAAAGGCTCAGAAAGATTCCACAACTCTGAGCCTGCTCTCTTCTTGGCTCAGTCCTCTTCTTTTTCAGCACTTTGAATGGCTTTCACTTTTTCCCATTCATCATATCTCCAGCCTCGTAGGTGTTCACTGCTTTTCTTTCTGTCTGTGATGGGGACTTGCAGTGACTGCTAGCCAATGGCTCACAGAGAGGTGGGGAAGGCTGGATGGACTGGAAATCCTCCCCACATCCACCCAGTGTACACCTCCCACCTCTCAAGGCAAGAAGCCAAGGGTAATGGCCTTGAACCAGACAGACTTCTTGAGGGGGAAAGGGCTCTCCAGAAGCCTTATAGCAGAGCGATGAAGTGATCACTCTGGTGTGTAACAAGCCAGGGTACGAACGCACGCACTCCACTTATGTAACCGTGGAACCATGTGTGAGTTTTAACCTTTCTGAGGTTTGGTCTCATCATTTGTAGAATAAGTATAATAATAGTACCAACCTGACTTAGGCTGGGTTCCCATAGAAGCAGTCCCTGAGACAACTATTCCATTGCAAATGGTTGATTTAGAAGGTGAAGGAAATACTAGTACAGAAGTAGGGAAGTAAGACAAGAAAAGGAAGGCAATAGAATGTGTATTATCGAGCCCTTTACTAGGATCAGCTTGATCCTGCTGAAGAAACCCTTGCACATAGAACACATGCTTCCGAGTTATCCCACCAGGGGATTGGGGGGACATTATATATACCAATTCCCATCAGTTATGAGGGGAGGGTTCTCCCGGGAAGTGTTAATTCTCTGGCATTCTCTGGCATTTCTGATCTCCCACACAGTGGCAAAGTGGGCTTTGATGCCCAGGAGGAATCCTCAGGGCAGGAAAAGCAAGCACTTACACCTTGGGGGTGTAAGTGGTCCAGGTGAGGGCATATGGACAGGGCACCAACACCATCTGTTGCATCATCTCTGAGGGCTGTTGGGAGGCGAAGTGAAGTCACATGTGAAGCTGCTTAGTGCAGGGCCTGGTCCACAGGTGATTCTTCTCTAATCAAGACCCAGCCTCAGTCTGCCTTGCTACCTGGTTCCTGGGACTTCCTGCTCATGAGAGAGGTTTCAAGGGTTGGAGAGCCAGGGGTCAAGAGCGGAGGGGACTAGAAGAAAGAGGACCATAGGGGGTGTGGGGAAAACCAGAAAGAAGAGGGTGTGCAGGAGAACCAAAAAGGAGATAGGACCTGGGATAGAATGGCTCAGAGCAGTGTGGGGAAGGCCCAGGAAAGGTGTGAGCCCACTCCATGGGCCCAGACAGAGGCTGCACGTAATAAGGGATGGATAAGAACTCTTATCCATCCCTTATATGCACCCTACATTCATTGCTTCTGACATTTGGGGCACTGCTTTCTCATAAAAGGGGAGGCACTGTGGGGACTGGAGATATATAAAAAGTGGTGGTGAACAGTAGATGTCAAACAGGTGGCAGCTATTTTCAGTGTCAGTCCACCTGGGCTCACCCTCCAGCACCAGCAGCTGAGACCCTAAGCCCCAGGTCTTCAAGGTTCCATGGAGAAGGATCACTTCCCTTGCTAAGCACTAAAAGCATCCCTAGAACACAAACAGAAAGAGAGCCAGGAAAAGTCATGAGAAGAATGGGAAGCACAGTGCTCTGGGAAGAGGGGAAGGCTCTGTGGGAGCGAGGGTGCTATGTTGTCTGTTGTTCTGTCTTTCCATTTTCTGTCCAAGTTTCCCCCAGGCCTCCAGTTCTTTCCTTGCAATTGATGAAGACATAGTTATTGCATATTACAACCTCCAGCTGATACCTCTAGGACACAAAGTAGGCCTAAAGGTGTCAGACTATTTTTTTTCTTAATACTTTGCTCTAAAGTATTCAATCATAATCAAAACAAATCAAATCAACATGCATTTACTGCATACCTACTACGCCAAAAATGCTAAGCTGGATGCAATGGGAAATCCCAAAATGACTAAAATCACGGTCCCTTGATTTCAGGAGTTTATTATCTAGTTGGAGGAATGAGGCATAAAATGGCTAAACAGTTAACAAACAATACAATGTGTTAAAAGTTATAGGGCAATTATTAAATGAGTTAGCCAACATTGTAACATCAGTGACACAGGAGTGTTAAGAGAGGGAAAACGGTAGACTTGGGCTGGGGAAATGGAGAAATAGTAACAATAGCTATAGCCTAATGCTTATGCTGAGAAGAATGTTCCTCACCATCTTTCTTCCAGACCCTCATCTTTTTTCCCATCCTACAATTGAATAAACTGAGCTTAAGCTTCAGGATTTGGGGCTAGAAAGTAACAGAATTGGGATTAAAATTCAAGACTCTAGGCCGGGTGTGGTGGCTCACGCCTGTAATCCTAGCACTCTGGGAAGCCAAGGTAGGTGGATAGCTTGAGCTCATGAGTTCAAGACCAGCCTGAGCTAAAGCGAGACCCCGTCTCTACTAAAAATAGAAAGACTGAGGCAAGACGATCGCTTGAGCCCAAGAGTTGGAGGTAGTAGTGAGCTATGATGCCATGGTACTCTACCCAGGGCAACAGCTGGAGACTTTATTGCCCACCCCCCCCCAAAAAAAATTCAAGAGTCTTCACAAAGGAGGAAGATATGGGATAACTCTTAAAAGGTAAGGAAGAACTAGATGAAGAAAGAAAAGGTTCAGTTCTATGTGCCCACTCCTAGGCCTTTCACCACCCTCATGCACTTCCAGCCCTCCACCCCCACCCACCCTCATGAATGGGTGTGATGCATCAGGGGAGGGGTAAGGTGCTGGATCTGCTCTCTTGGGCCATGCCTATATGTGTCCTGCCCTCTTCTAGCACAGAAATCCCTCTATGGAGAGATCTCATTTGACCAAAAGATGCTATGCTCTAACTAATGGAAAATTGCTCACTGCTTGTCAAGTTATTATTCATTTCCTGATCTTTAATGACTGATTTTCCACCAATCAGCCCAAAATCTCAAGCCCAATACCCCGTAGACAAGGCCTGAGTCTTGGTCCCAAAAAGTGACTTTAGGAAGGCCTGCAGACATCTCCCAGGGTCCAGGCACCAGCCAGACCAGCACCTAGAAAGGCAACATAGACCTGCCCCAGTCCCAGGTGCCCTTTCTTCCACAGCCCTGGGACAGCTCTCCATAATACCATGGTCCTCTACTTAGGGCAATATGGTGAACTGGAAAGACTTCCCCCAGGGTAGGAGGCACCACCACCCCTTAAAAAGGGGGGAGTCTAGAGGTAAAGGGGGTAGTCTTGAAAGTTCCAGGCATAGTTCATTAAGATATCAATCCTTATGAGATATTCCTTTGTTTAAATCATGACCTATCTTGGGGAACAAGGGTCTCTGTGGAAGAGGAAAATGCTGTCCTCCTTCTGTCCCTCCCTTACGTCCATTCAGCACAGATTCTAGGTCTTTTTTTTTTTTTTTTGGAGACAGGGTCTCATTCATGTTTAGGCTGGTCTTGAACTCCTGAGTTCAAGTGATTTACTTGCCTCAGCCCCGCAGAGTGCTAGGATTACAGGCATGAGCCACCGCACCCTGGCCAGCCTCTGGGTCTTTCTGAATCAGAAAGATTAGGAAGCAGGGTAAGAGATGGGGAGGGTAAGGTAGGAGATGGGGAGTAGGGAAGATTCTACAGGGGGAAGGGAAAGCAAAGTGTCATGTGCTTGTGTGTGTGTGTGTGTGTGTGGTGGGGGTGATTTCACAGAAGGAAGTCCACCACAGCAAAGAGACCTCAATACCCAAATACCAGCCACAATCTAACTGTCCATCAATAGAAGGCTGGCTAACAAAATGGGAACACATTGATCTGGTGGAATATTCTTCAGCAGCCTCAGAAATAAATAACCCAGAAATACACATAACAAACAAACATGTAAACATTCATCTCGGCAACATGAAGCTGAGTAAAAGAATAAAATAGGTAAAAGCAAGCAGCAGCAGGATTCTTTTTATTTAAAATTTTAAGATACCCAAGAAATACTCAAGGAGGAAGAGTATAAATCTTACCTGGGAAAACCAATTTCAAGAAACTGGTTACCCAGGGCATATCAGATATGGGAAGGGCCTCAGCTATATCAGCAACAATTTTGTTTTTTTTTTTTTATTTTTTGAGAGAGTCTCATTATGTCGCCCTCGGTAGAGTGCCATGGCGTCACAGCAACCTCAAACTCTTGGGCTTAAGCAATGCTCTTGCCTCAGCCTCCCAAGTAGCTGGGACAACAGGCGCCCGCCACAACACCCAGCTTTTTTTGGCTATAGTTGTCATTATTGTTTGGCAGGCCCAGGCGGGGTTCAAACCTGCCAGCTCTGGTGTATGTGGCTGGCACCCTAGCTGCTGAGCTATAGGCACTAAGGCAACAATTTTTAATTTTTTTTATTTTTAAACCTAGAGGCACAGAAATCGTAAGTGTACTTATAGTTCAACTAATGTTAACAAAGTGAACATATCCATGTCACAACTTCCAAAAAGACAATATTCTCAGACCCCCACCATGCCTTTCCCACCCACTCGCCCACCTGGAATAGCCATTCTCCTGAGTTCTGACACCATCAATTAATTTGATCAGTCTTTGAATTTCATACCAATGGAATCATACTGTGTTTTCTTTTGCATCAAGCTTTTATTCAACATTATGTTTGTGAGATTGTTTTAGGCTGTGTGTGGCGATGGCTTATTAATTCTCATTGCCAAGTACTAGCCCACATATGAGAAGGCCACAATTTACTTACCTATTCCACTGCTGACAGCTACTGCGAATAGTCAGCATATCCAAATAGACGGCATAGCATTCTTGTGTATGCCTTTTGGTGAATATATGTATGTATGCATTTCTGTTGGTGTATACTTAGGAGTGGAGCTGTATTATGCTGATAAAGATTTATTCCTTAATAATAAAAAAAAATTTTTTTTTAAAAGAGTCTCTCACTCTATCACCCTTAGTAGGGTGCCATGACATCACAGCTCACAGCAACCTCCAGCTCCTGGGCTTAGGTGATCCCTTGCCTCAGCCTCCAGAGTAGCTGGGACTACAGGCACCCTCCACAACACCCAGCTATTTTTGTTGTTGTTGTTGCAGTTTGGCCAGGGCCGGGTTTGAACCTGCCACCTTGGTACACGGGGCGGGTGCCCTACCCACTGAGCCACAGGCGTTGCCCCTAAAAAAAGTTTTTGAGAAAAAAGTAAGATTCAAGCTGTCAGATGAATGGAAACATAAAATATCTGGGCCCATGTGCGTTGGGACTATGGGAATAAAGAGACTAATGTTTCCAGATGCATAGTACCACCTTGAGTGCTAGGCCTGGTACTAGGAACAAACTTGCCCATAGGGCGGCGCCCGTAGCTCAGTGGGTAGGGCGCTGGTCACATACACCCCGGCTGGTGGGTTTGAACCTGGCCCAGGCCAGCTAAATCAACAATGACAACTGCAACCAAACAATAGCCGGGCATTGTGGTGTGCACCTATAGTCCTAGCTACGTGGGAGGCTGAGGCACGAAGAGAATCGCTTAAGCCCTAGAGTTTGAGGTTGCTGTGAGCTATTATGCCATGGGACTCTACCCAGGGCTACTGGTTGAGACTCTGTCTCAAAAAAAAAAAAGGTTGCCCATTAACCCACTTCATGCCCAAAATAGGAGGCAGCTGGCCCTAGGAAAGAGCATCTGCTTCAGAGCAGGAAGACCTGGGAGCAAGCCCCTATTGCACTATACCTCCTAGCTATTGACCTAGGCAAGAAACCTGGCCTCACTGAGGCTCACCTGTAAAATGAGGAGAAGAGCCACCAGGGCTGGGGTCATAAAGCTGAACAGCATGTTACTCAAGTGCCTGGCACACAGCAGACATTTAAGAAGTGGCAACACTTATGATTTGCAGTTTTGTGAGGTCAATATTCCTCATTTTTAAGTGAGGAAAGTAGAGCTTATAAGAGGGAAAATAAGCATTTATGGAAAGCACTTGAAGAGCAGGTCACCAGGCCAGGTCCTTTGCCCATGCTCTCTCATGTCATCCTTCCACCCACTCTAGGAGGCATTCTCCCAGTTTTGTGGGTGAGGAACTGAGGCTGGGATGTCATATAATTTGCCCAGGTCACACACTGGCAAGTGACACAAGCTGAGGTTCAACCCAAGGCAGCCTGACTCCAGCACCTATGTCCTTAAGCATGGTTTCCCTAGTAGGATCAGGCCATGAGACTTGGTTCCTGCCACCACCAGAGCTCCTACACCTGCACCGCCCCCCCCCCCGAATCCTATGATGGAACAAAGATAGAAAGGGACCCTCTTGCCTGCTCCCAGTTACTTGGACTATCTTCTTTGATATGGGGATATTTGTTCTGTATCTTTTGGGAAGCTTTGTTTTCCTCACTAACATGCCCTTTAGGTGAGGATAAGATGGAGTCTTTTGACTCCCTTGGGCCCTCCACTGTGATTCACAGGGTGCTGGGAATATAGTTGGCCCAGAGATGAGGAGTAAACTGAAATGAAAGCAAAAACACTTCCCAGGGCAATCCTTTTGGGTACATGAGCCCACATGTTAGTCATGGAGGGGGCTGCAGGAAGATGATGTGAGAACAATCAGTGGGAATGAGAACCAGCCAGGAAAGGGCTGGGCAGGCCCATTGGGGGTCATGTCATTCCACATCCTCCTGCAGAAATCCCATCTTTTGTGTGCGAGGTCCCCAGTTCGCATCCCATGCTCAGCCTTTGCAGCAGGAAGGATGGGAGGTTAGAATGGCTCTGGTTAGAATCTGGCTGAAGACAGGGTCACTGGCCCAGAAGGCCTGACACAAGGCCCTGCTCCAGGGTTGGCTTAGGGTTGTCTGCATATCCACCAGAGCTGGATCTCCACACAAGATAAATCAGATCATGCTACCAAGAACCTTCTTTCTCCCAAAACACTCTCCCCCTCGGGTAACCCACAAGCAGGCAGCACCACTTTAAAGACGTTCACAAGCTTCTTCCTTGTCCTCATTGAAATGGCTCTGGTTAGAATCTGGCTCCATCATTCACCAGCTGTGTAAACCTGGGCAAGTGTCTTGATCTTTCTGTGCCTCAAATTCCTTCTCTGTAAAACAGAGATAACAGAACTCCATCTATATTATGGGGTTATTTTAAAGATTAAACTAGCTGATATGCCTGGCATGTTAGCTGTTATTTTAATCTTTTTTTTTTTTGGCCAGGGCCAGGTTTGAACCCACCACCTCTGGTATATGGGGCAGGCGCCCTACTACTCTGAGCCACAGGCGCTGCCCAGCTGTTATTTTAATCTTATTGCTACTGCTGTAGCTATGCTGTAAAGGACACTGCCATAGCCAAATTAATGGTATTTAGAGCCCTTCTCCCCACAATTTCACATCTAGATGTCTGAAAGGCTCCTAAAATAAACCTATTACACCAGCCCAACGGGGCAAACACATTAGTTCTGGGCCTGGACAGTTGTCACAAACAGAAAATGTACAAAAGAAGTGATAGAGAACAAACCAAAACAGAGCCTTTCTGAGATCCCTCTTCTTTCAAGTCCCATTGGAAGGGCTTTCTCCTCCAAAAAAAGGCAACCTAAGCAACAAGTCTTTCAGTCCCAGGGGCATCTTCTGTCTGTTCCTCCCCCACCTGCTGGGGTCAGGAGAGCCTTCAAGACCCGGCCTTGCTGTCCTGATCCCACAGAAGGGTCCTCCCTTGGTTATGGGGACCTGGCATCACTGTGCTGGGTGGTGCACTCCTTGAGGAACGCTGAGACATCCCTCACTTCTCCCCACCCTCAACATACATGGGAGATGTTTCTGGTGTGGAGGTGGGAGGGAGGAGTCATCGAGATTTCCACGAGTCTCTGAGTGGGGCGTCTGCTACCAATGTCGTCTTCCCGCTTAGATCCTGGGCCTTTCACCCCAACTTCCCCCTCTCAACCCAAACACACCGCAGCCGCCACCACCTCAATCCCTCAGGTGCCCCTGGGCAAAAGCCACTTTCAAAGACGCTGACTTTTGTTTACAATTTAATTTGTCCAGGTAAATGTCTCGACTTTGCACTTCGCTTTGCCCTCGTGGCTCCAGCCTTGGGCCCCTTCTTCACTGGTTCCCTGAGCACTTTATGGGAAATTCCCCTTCCTCAGACGAATGCAGCGCACGCCCGCGGGTGACTGTTCACACAGCCCAGAAGGAGCCTCCCCACCCCCACGTCCCGTTCAGAAAATCCATCCCCGGTCTCCACACGGTGGGGAGAAGAGCGAGGCCAGGCAAGGCCTGGGCCGGACGCCGGCTCCGCTCTGGTCTCTGGGCCCCTGGCCACTCCCTGCGCCGGGCGCAGCCCGCCGAGAACCAGTGAACCGTGTGGGAGCAGGACTTGGCCGTACCTCCAGACTCCAGGGTAAGGCCAGGATTTGCAAAGCGCGCCATACGATTAGTCGGAGGCCAGGTTGAATTTCTTTAGTCTTTCCACCTATCCCGTCTTTCAGATCCGTCACCCCGCTTCTTCTCCCCACGTCCCCATTTTTCCTTCCCTAAAGTTTGGTCCACGTGGTGTTCTCTTGCTCTCGTCAAGCTGCCACGCCGGGTGAAAGTTGCTGCACCTGCTTTAGGCGAATTATGGTAGCACTAGAAGTTGTTCTCCCCTCCCTCTGCCGCACGCTCCCTCGCTCCCTCCGCCCTCCTCCCTCGCCAGCCGCGCGCTCCCTCCTTCCCCCCACTCCTCCTCCTCCCCCGCCCGCGAGCCGCCCGCTCGCAGCCACTCGCAGCCCAGGCTCAGTCGCAGCCCCTCGGAGTCCTTCGCCGGCCGCCCCTGCGGAGCGGACTGAGCGGCCGGCGCCCGGGACGGAGCCCCCCAGCCCGCAAGGAGGGCGCGGTGCAGGCGGTGGCGGCGCAGCGGGGAGGAGCCCGGGCCGGAACCAGGGCTGGGCCGGGGGCGGGGACGCCGGGGTCCCGGAGCCCCGGAGCCGGAGCTAGCTAACAGCGTCGCGGAAGGACGGGGAAGGAGGAGCAGAGCCGGAGCGAGCCGAGCCGCCCACAAAGTGCAATGACCCGGCGGGGCTGAGACGCGCGGCGGCCGGCGCGGCGCGCAAGGAGGACGCCCGGGAGCTGCGCGGCGCGGGGCGGCACGGAGGGGCAGCCCCGGCGGGCAGCGGCGGGCCCAGGCTGGGACCGGAGCGAGCCCCATGCCCCGTGCGGGCTGACGGGCCGGAGCCCGCACGGAGCGGCCGGGCCGGACAGGTAGGTGGCGGGTCGGGCCCGGGAACGCGGGTGGGGGCTGGGCCGACGACCAGACCAACTCCCTCGCTCGCGCACTCTCTTGCCCGCTCACTGGCTCACTTTGTGTTTGCAAACTGCCCGCCGGAGCCGCGTGGGGAGGAGCGGGGCCCGGGCCGGCGTACTTTGTTCCAACCAGGGCCGGCTGCGGCGCACTGACCCAGCGCAGCCGGGACACCCCGCCCCTGGCCCGGGCCCCTGCCGCCTTGAGCTGCCTTGGGAACAGGTGGGGACTAAGGCGCGGCGGGGGTGGGGGCAGAGAGAGGCCGGCCCGGGGGACGGCTGGAGAGGCCACCGAGGCCGGCTCTTCCCCAAGAATCTGGACCCCGCCCCCTCTGGCGTTGCGGCTGGGAATGGGGTGTAAGGGGCACGACCCCCGCCCTCCGCCCGGAGTTAGACAAAGAATACTTCCCCGCCCGGACTTTCCTGAGCTGGGAAGGGAAGTGGTGAAGTGGGCTCCCCGAACCCCACCCCATCTCCAGTGTGTGCGGGACTCCCCGAGACGGGCTGAAGGCAAATAAGAACGTAGGGGGAGCGGGGAGGGTAGGGACCGCGGTCCTCCCCGCCGCGTCGTGCCAAGTGACGAGGGGACTCGTTTTGCGGAGGTCGCACCTCGGAAGTGCCGGAGCCAGTCAACCCCTTTTCCCCATCCCTCAGTCATCTCGGAGACAGAGCGGAAAACTTCTAGGCGACTTGAGAGCGTCTGGAAACCCCTGTGATCGTGCGCCGAAGGTGGAGGGTGAGGGAGCGATCTGGCCCCCACCATGTAGGAGAAGAGAGGGCGGCATCGGGGGCCCGGAGGCCACCAGGGAAGTATCCTGAAAGAACCAAGCAGGACACCCCACACACACATACGCTGAGGACTGTAATGTCTCCCCTGGACAGCTACCCCCAACCCCAGCCAACAGCCCTTTTTGACCCGCAGTGCTCGAGCCTCGCTCTCCCCATCAACGCTAAACAAACTTCCCTGGGCTGCTCTAGAGCAGAGCATAAGGCTCTAGAATGCGAGGCGCCCTAAACGTTTGATTTGGGGTCCTGGTTGCCCTGGTAAAGGACTGTGCAATTTCGCGGGACGCGGAATTCCAGATTCCCTATCTCCCCACCGGGGGCGACCTCTTGAACACACCCGCATCCCACCGACCTCTGACTCTTTAGGTTGGGGGGAAAGGACAGGGGACCCAGAATCCAGAGCATTCCCCGCTTCTCCTTTTGCCCGGTGGTCTCTCTTGTCACTTCCTCCTGGCCAGTTTCTTCGCTAGCTAGGCGCCTAGTTTTAAGGACAGGAGATCACCGCCTGTCTAGCACCCCAGCGTCGGGTCTCCCTGCCAGGACCTGGAGATGGGGTAGGGGACCCGGAGGAGCAAATCTGCCTCTGAAGCTGCCACATCGGTGGTTCCCAAGTAAGCCCAGGAGCATTTTGGCCAATGCGGGTTTTACCTGAACTTCAGCATCTTCACCCGGTTTTCAACGCACCCACCTGAATTCCACCGGCTGAAATGTGTCAGGTCTGGAATTGAGGCTCACGGGAGCACAGCTTAAAGGGGCTAGGAGTGGCCAGAGTCCTGCTTCACACAGAGAGAAGGAGCGTTGTAATCATGTGTGGCCTGTAACTGCGGGAAGTCTGTGCTTGTCCCACCGCTGAACGCAGAAGCTCCTCTCCTGTGGAAGACTGAGGAACCCAATGGCCTCTTGGCCACAATGCCCTGTGGGCATTTTTGAGCAGCCCACCCCCCATCTACCAGTGAACTAGCCAGTAGGTGCAGAGGTGGAAGGCCGGGCCTGGCTGGATGGAGCTGCCTGCCTGAAGGTTAGCCTCCCTGGAAGACCTGTGCCGGGAAGTCTGCAGACTTTTTTTTTTTTTTAACGTGAAATATTTTGTGTTATCCTGAGTTCTGGGTTCTTTGTTACCTGGTGGCTGGAGGGAGGGTGCAGGGGCTGCGCTGTGCACCTGATGGTTTGCCAGCTCCCTTTGTGTCAGAATCTCTCAAAACACTGTGAGTTGGGGGTTCCCCAACTGGTATTGCTCACACTCTAGTCAGCGGGGCAAGGTGGCATGGGGAGAAGGTGGCATTTTCAGTGTCCCCTTCCTCACATACACCGTAGGCCCAGGATGAGATCTGAGTCTCTACTCCTAGTTCCTTAGGCCCTCCTTTACGCTGGCTCCAGCCTTGGCACTAAGTAGGGGGAGATCACAGGAACCTTCTGTCCTGGCACTAAGGGCTTGCTGGGTGCCTAGGTAGGGTTTTCCATCATTTTCCCAGTCCTGGGCAGGCTTCCCAGAAGTTATGGAGTTGGGGAACCCCTGAATCCTGGGGAGGGAAGGGCCTGCCTGACACCAATGCTGGAGAATGCCAGGGGCAGGGTAGGCTGGGCCCAACTTGCAAAGGGGCCTGCCCCTGAAGCTTTCTGTGTAGGCACCGCCTCATACTTAGACACCCCCATCCCCCTTCCTCTGCCTTTGGCCAAAACTTCCTTTCTGGCTGTAGGCAGGTAGGTCCCTTCTTGCCAGGAATGTGCATATCCTGCTGGGCCCCTACTCCAAACACACCTTTTCCTTGGGGGAGGGAAAATGGGGACTAGGGGAGGCTTCCTTTTGATCCAGTAATTCCCCAAATGTTTGCTGAGCCCCTACTCTGTCTGGGCAGGTCCCAGACTAGGTACTGGGGTACTTCTGTGATGAAAACTGGGGTCTGCCCTCTGGATCTGGGATAGGAGAGAAAGATGGAGACAGGGTATCTTTTTCAGAGGTGACATAGGGGTTGTAAGGGGAGGAAAAGGGTCATCTCCCCAAGAAGCCTTATTTGCCTGAGAGCTACTCCCTCCTTCCCTATGTCTTAACCTTTTGCTGCCTCACTACCTTGGCAGTTTCTTGTCTCTCCAGCCTCCATGCCCCTTCACTCCCATCCTGAGCAGGCAGTGTCTTTACTTTCCTAATAGCCTGAACTGTGTGAAATAATAATTTCTTCCATCCTAGAAGTTTCTCACAGTTTCCCTTCCTTCAGATCTTACTGCTTTCCCAGCTTCCCTAGACCAAGGCAGGGCGGGTACTATTTTTGATGGGACTCTGAGGCTGTGTTGGGTGAAATGGCTTCCTTAGACTCAACTCCAGAACTCTGGAACCCAGAGCAAGGAACTCAGGCCTCCCAGAGCAGAACATGTGTCAGAGTGGAAAAGGTTTTGGAACTTGGCAGTAGAGATGGACTCTGGGGAACTTAATTAAGTTCTTGGAACCTCAATTTTCATATATTGTAAAGTAGGTCAATAATACCCACCTTACAGAGTCCATTCGGGAATTCAATGAGAGAGCAAAGTACCTCGCACGGCGCCTGGCACATGGTAGTGCTTGCTGATCAAGGGGTGACTTATTTTTAGCTTACTGGCACTGCCAGGCCACATGTTGGCAAAATACTGGAGTACTAACCTTCATTTTTATAGGTTGGAAAAATGAAGCCCAGATAGAAGAGGCTACTTGTCTGAGGTCACACTGCTACTTAGTAGCCAAGCTGAGACTAAGATGGGGGCTTCCTGACTTGCAGTATTACCAGTAGGGCTGGAGCTTCTGCTATGGGGAAGGAAGAAAGGCAGGGATGGGAGAAGCTGTCATTACCCCCTTGCCCTCCATAAGCTTAGTGTAGGCCTCCTCTCTTTCTTCTAGATAAAGACTGTCTTCCCTTCCTATTTTCCCTTTAAGTGGGGTAGTGTCTAGGTTTAGAACCTGGCATTTCCCTCCTGCATACAACCCTGGTGTGTCCCCCAGGTACTCCTAAGGTGCTTATGGAGACAAATATAAATGGAAGAGAGAATTTCCCAGAACTCAGAGGAGGAAAATTGACTGGTAACCCCTCTCTCCAAAAAAAGAGATTTCTAGTGTTCAGCAACCTTAGCCTATACATCCTAATGGAAAATGTTTGGCAGCAAGTCTCAGACCAGTTTGGGACCTACTTCTTAATGGATCGTGGATCATCTGGAAGAAGCAAAAAGAAACTTCCCTTGAACCTGAAGTTACTAGCTTTCTTCAATGTTGTCTTCCGGAATTCTCCATGGAAATACACACCTTTAGCTACTGCTAGTTCTGCTAAGCAGGGATCACAGTGGGAATTTTCTTTCCTCTGAACTTTGTGACTTTGGGTGCAGTGGTCTTGTGAGATGTTGCTCCTAGGCCCTAGCTAGAAAGCAAGAGTGTCCAGCACAAAAGGTACATGTCTAAATGGGGCCACCGGGTGTTGAGCTGTGGAGTCAGAGCTGCTGTGGTGCAGTACCTGAGCTGATGGCCCTCTCTGCCTTGATCCCTGGTCCCAGGACTGCCAGTCTTTTCCCAGCTCTTCCTCTAGCACAGCCTGGCACCTTTCTTCTTCCCAGGCTGGGTTTTAGCCATGTGGCCTGTGCCCTGAATCCCAGCTGCTTTGGACACCTCCCTAAGTCTCATCCCGTGCCCAACTGGAACCTCCACAGCTAGGGCCTGAGAGTGAGTGGTTGTGTGGAGAAGATGAGGTAGTTCTAGGCAGAAAGCACAGTTTGTCTGGTCTCAAATATAAGACATGAAAAGGTGGTAGTTCCCAGGAAACTGGGAGAGCGGGTGGGATCAGTTGTAATAATACAGAATAGAGGAAAATGGTGTTTTCTTTCCTACTTGAGTTGGTTCTGATGGCAGCGACCTGGGCTACCATGTAAATGGGGAGAGCAAAGTGGTGGGTTTTCCTCAGATAGAAACAGTGGATTGTGTAGAATAAAGACCCCCCAAGGCATTTGTTCAGGGTAGGCAGAGCTGGTGGAGTGGAAATTACTAAGAATTCTAACGATCAGGGTTAGGCTCAAAATGATGGCAATTCAAAGGCAGGGTGACTGGGAAATGGAGCCACAGACTCAGTAGCTGTATCCAATTCTACAAACATCACAAAGCACCTCTGAGTGTAGGGTGGGGCTGGGAAAAGAGGTGAAGTGAGAGGAGGCTCGCTTGCAATTTGGAAAATCAGAAACTGAACGAGGGCTAGAGCACTGATCTTTCCTGTAGGTCCCAGCCACCTGAGGCAGGCTGGAGTCCTGATACTCCCAGGTGACATAGGACACCTGTGTCACCTAGAGAGAGTCCTTAGGAGAGCCTACCCACGTGAAGGGAAACGGGGGGGGGGGGTAGGCAGGTAAGGGGGCTTCTGTTCTCCTTTCCTCAGTGAGGCAGGCCTGAGTGGGCTCCCTCCTATTCCTTTCCCAGCCTGGCTTTACATTTCTTAGAGCCCACATTTCTAAGAAACCCAGGCCTAAAGAAGTTGATGTAAAAGGGGGCAATAATGTACCTCCTTCTTTCCTTCAAGGGTGCTCTGTGCAGATGCCAATCCACATCCTAGAAGTAAAGGGTGTACCTGGGGGAAAAGGCAGGATCTGTGGGAGACCCAGCAAGGGGCAGCTACTATGTGCCCTTGGAGAGCAAAGTGCCAAGCATCTTGAGGCAGCCAGGTCTCTGGATCTGAGCTGGAGGTACTTTTGATGTTGAAGGTAGGGTTGGTCCACTAAAAGAATCCCTCCTTTAGGTAGACTCTGGGATTTTTTTCCCCAGAGAGTCAGGGTTACATGTCGCCCCTCTCCAGCTGAGGGCACTTGATTTTGGTTACTCCCCCGCCAGCACTTCCCTGAGCTTCCAAGGGCAAGAGTTACTGGAAGATCCTTGATGTTTGAGACCTGAGAGCCAGGAATGCATAGCCAGGTGTTTTCTTCAGCCCTCAGCTGAGAAATGCCTATAAGTGAGGCCAGAATGGACCGGCAGCTGGGCATCCACCAGGGGACTGCTAGAAGAGGGGGTATCTTGGACAGCATGGCCTTTTTTAGCCACAAAGAGGGCCATTCAACACCATGCGCTACACCCCTTACACTGAGGAATGGCTTCATAGATCTGGGTCCTAAACAGGGTCTGAACTCACAGGGGTACATAAAGGCCCCAGTAAGCATGCTGCTACCAACATGCTAGCTTGCTCTGTGGCTTTAGGCTTGACCTACCTTCTCTCCGGGACTTGCTTTTCCTAAATGCATAGTTGATGAGGGGGCACCTGCAGTCCCCTCTCCCTGGTCTCCCCATTTGGAAGCAACAAGCTAGGAGCCAGGTGAGAAGAGACCTGAAGGCCTCAAATACAAACTGTCTTCCTTCTAACAGTGCTGGGAATAGTGGGAGCCTACTGCTGGGGAGCCTGCTGCCTCCATGGGTCCTTCCTAAAAGGGCACTATGGAGCTCTGGGGCAGGAGACCTGCCACCCACGCAAGTCTCTTCCTTCCTAATTAGACAGTGGAACCTGATTAAAGGGGGCCCTGCCCACCCCTTCCCGTCTGATTCCCATCGACGAGATTTCCCTTCATCAGAATCTCACATCCTTCAGAAATTAATTTGATGCCTCTTGTTATCAATTAATTGAATCTCGTTGGGGGAAGAGAGCTCTGTGAGGCAGGCTTCGTCTTGGCCCCTGTGTGCTGCTGTCCCTCCTCCCCCTCACACCAGGGGAGCCTACCCCTCCCCCATTTTTCTTTATGCTTTGCTTTTAATTTTACTTATTTTCTAAAATAAAACCACTGCCATGACCCTCTTTGTCCAGGTTAGGTTGGATGGGTATCTGTGGACTGGGTACTGGCTGCGATTTAGCCTTTCTGAGGTAGGGGCAGCAGAACTTCCTCTCCTTCAATAAACAAAATCAACCCCTTTGGGAATTTGGCCCTGACGTCCACCGTGTGCTCCAGGGGTTCCTAGTGAGAAACTTAGAGAGGACAACTGCAGGAGGGAGGGTTGGAATAGACTCCACCCTAGCTGGGGAGGAGAGGGGGAAAGGAGGACAACTAAGGGAACTCTTAGCCGTCAGGATTTTGTTCTTGTTCCATCTTTTAAGAAGAGTCCTTTAGAAACTACTGCCCCTGCCAGGGATAATCCATTAACTGAGGGCACAGGTATATGATACCTCCAAGCCTTCCAACATCTAGGTCAAGAACGAGCGTTCAGCATTTTTTTTCAGACGGAGTCTTGCTCTGTCACCCTGGGAAGAGTGCAGTGACATCATCTTAGCTCACACCAACCTTGGGCTCAAGCAATCCTCTTGCCTCAGCCTCCCAAGTGGCTGAGACTACTGGTGCCTGTCAAGATGCCGGGCTAGTTTTTCTATTTCGTGTTGGGGGAGGGCGGTTTCTCTCTTGCTCAGGTTGGTCTTAAACTCCTGAGCTTAAGGGATCCACTTGCCTCAGCCTCCCAGAGTACTAGGATTACAGGTGTGAGCCACTGTGCTGGTGGTCCTCAGCATTTTCTTTCTTTCTTTCTGAGGCAGAGTCTTGCTTTGCCACCCTCAGTAGAGTGCTCTGATGTCATAGCTCACAGCAACCTCAAACTCTTGGGCTCAAGTGATTCTCTTGCCTCAGTCTCCCGAGGAATAGCTGGACTACAAGTGCCTGCCACAATGCCTGGCTATTTTTAGAGACAGGGTCTTGCTCTTGCTCAGGCTGGTCTTAAACCATGAGCTCAAATAGTCAATCCTTGGCCACTCAGAGTGCTAGGATTGTAGGTGTAAGCCACTTTGCCTGGCCTAACCCTCAGCATTTTTAAGGATACTTGGAGGTCCTAGCACTGCCCCTAGTGCAGATCTGGGAGGGGATTGTGGCAGGTAGAACTAGGTGGTCACCAGACCCTATCTGTGCTTTGCAGTTTAACCTACCTCCTTGTGCTGATTCTGACACCAATTCTGAAAGATTCTCCAGGTAGTGATAATTATTACTCTTGACTGACAGGTCAAGGATCGAGGCCCAGAGAGGTGATGTGACTTGCCCAGGGACATGTAGTTAAAACTCATCTTGCCTCTCTGGAATGCTGGGTCACTCATTGATTAACTTTGTTCCTGCTATGTTTTGCTGACCCCCCACTCAGTTTGTTACAATGGTAAATTTCACATTTTTATCACCACTTTGGCTTCTTAGGAAAAACCCAGACCTGTCAACACCAAGCCTACATTTCTGTGTGGTAAGAAGGATAGACTTGGATTGAGTAGCAGCTGCTGCCTCCTGAGTGACTGCCTAGCCACTGAGAGCATTTTGTTTAGCAGCTTTAACTTGGAGACTATCCCCAGTATTCTTCAAGGAAAATCTAGGGGGGGTGGTATCTGGAAGACTCTGCAGGGTCTATACAACCAGCTCAGATATCACAAGGATGTCCTGACCCAATTCTAATTCCCATACAGGTGCTTAAGAACTGATGCTGTTGGATGATTCTTTCTCTTGTCTTTCTGCCATGGAGGGAATTATAAGGCCTATGTCTTCATGAGCCTGTCCCAAGCTCATGAAGTGTGAGCCCCTATGGAAGTCATCACCCTTTTACCCATCTTCGAAACTTGTTCTTTTTGTGTACTTTTTTGGGGGAGAGGAGAGTCTTTCTTTCAGAATAGAACCACACATGGGGACTAGAGAAGAACTAGGTAGATGTTACCCTTCTGGAACTCATTTTGGAACAGAGAGAGGGATGTGGAAGGACAGCGAATCTTTGCATATTAGAATATGGCTGTGTTTTGGATGGCCCTGAATTGATGCCCAAGATCTAGGTCAGCAGTTCTCAACCTGTGGGTCGCGACCCCTTTTTAACAATGAAAATACACTGGGGCATTAGGAAGGTTGAGAACCACTGATCTAGGTGGATGCCTTACCTAAAAATCATCTGGCAAGATCAAGGGAATGGCAGGGGCCTGTCAGGGGTAAGCTGGGCAGAACAGCCAAGAGCCTATAGAGGGCAGCTAGAGCCCCTCCTCTGCCCACAGGAGCCCCTCATGCCAAAGCAGGCCAGAACCGGGCTCCATATGGCCATTTAGGAGAGTTGCCCCTGCCCTTTAGCCAGCAGGCCCCCCACATAAGACGTCACTATTTAATTAGCCATCTCTGATTAACCAAACTTGGCATTCGGCTCCTCTTGCCCTCATCTTTCCCAGCTCCGAATCAATGGCTTTGATATGCTAATTAGGGAGTAATTTAATTTCAAAAGGCCGCAATTAACAAGGGTGTTGTGGACATGCTGTAGTTAAGCGGAGTAATCTAATTTGCATTAGTAACAAGCAGGGACTAATTAGAAGCTTAATTAGACACTTAGATGGCTCTTATGTTTACTTTCTTAATGAGATGGAGTGGTATCTTTGGTTCTTTCTTTTTTTCCCCCTTTATTGTTAATTCTTCCTTTTGGTCACGCAGTAGGAAGGGGTGTTGAGGGGAGGCCACCTTGCCAGAGTCTAGTGGGAGCATTTTGTGGCCTGGAGCCAGTAAATAGTAACCCTGTGAATCACGGTAGTGAGCAGGAGAGGTTTGCATTCCAGAGTGACTGCTCTCCAGGCCTTGCCACCTCTGAGGTGACATGCTGGAGAAGACATTGATTTGGGAGTCAGAAGAGCCACCTAGTTTCAGTTTGCCTCAGCTACTCGGCAGTTAGGTGACCTTGTCCAGTCACTTGGCATCTTTGAAGTGTAGTTCCCTTCTCTGTCGAAAAGAGCCCAAGATTGTTTGGAGGAGAGGAGAGGGACAGGGCATGGGAAAGGACTTTGGGGGAGGGGGCGAGTGGGGGACTCTGTAAGTGGAATGGTGGTTATTAAGAATACAATATGCTCACAAATTGTTTGCCAAGACCTTGCTGCCTTATGGCTCAGCTTAGAAGTCACCTCCTACAGAAATCCTCTCCAAAAGCACCATGGTCCCCAGTGTTTAACATAACATTTGTAAAGGGGTGTTTGTTATGTAGAGCAGAGGTTCTCAACTCTGCCTGAACTTGAAATTTAGAATACTTGGAAAAGCTTTGTAAAATAACCATGCCTGGATCTCGCTCCCTGAAGAGATGGATTTAATTGACCTGGTAGTAGGAGGCATAGCTATGGTTTTGTTTTTTAAAGCTCTCAGGTGATTCTGATGTATAGAAGGTAGTTTACCTGCCCATGTGTGTCTCTCTCTCCTCTATTATAAGTTCCCCAGAAGCAAGCGTTCCATTTTATCCACCTCCATTTGTCCAGATCCTACCGTCCACTGTGTTCAGTATCAGTTGCAGGTAAAGCACATCATCCAAATCTGAGAATCTCTTGCAGAAGGGCCGGAGGAGAATGGAAGGGAATTGCTAAATAGGTGTGGGCTTCTAAGAGACCTGGGTGCCTCTCTGAAGGGAGGGCAAAATTGGTACACATTTTGTGGACATCAATTAGGAAATACAAATATTAGAAGGCTTGAAAGTATGTCATTCTACCTTCTAAACATGTATCGTAGGCAAATAGTCAAAAATGCAGGCTCAGCCGCTGGCCTGTGGCTCAGTAGGCTAAGGCGCCAGCCACGTACACCTGAGTTGGCAGATTCGAATCCAGCCTGGGCCCGCCAAACAATGACGGCTGCAACCAAAAAATGGCCGGGCGTTGTGGCGGGTGTCTGTAGTCCCAGCTACTTGGGAGGCAGAGGCAGGAGA
>CAUYRH010074827.1:0-18810 GCA_963574655.1 Perodicticus potto
ACAGAGAAGGAGGGAGGGGGTGAGGGTAAGGAAAAGAAAAAAAAATAGTGACTAATTCTCACATAAATTGGATTTGATTTTGACTAGAGTACATTACTTAAACATTAATTTTTACTTTAATTTGTTAATATGTTGTTTAGGATACAGGGTACTGCATCCTCATTTATAAGTGAATTATGTTTGCAATTTCCCCTTTATCATAATATATTTTTTTCAATTTAAATATCAGGTGTATCCAGATTAAGTAGAATGATTTTGAAGTATTTCTTCTTTTTCTATGATCTATAAGATTTGGTATGATCTGTTTTTTGGATTTATCTTTTATTTTTATTTATAAATATTAGTTATCTATTTTTTGAGACTTTGGAAAAAAAATAATAAGAAGTTAATTGATGACTCCATACTGATCCTCAGAGTCAAAGCATTCTATAATAGACATACTCTTATTTGACAATGTGAATGTTACTTTCTTTGCATTATTATTATTGCTTAATACTTTGTTGCAGCAATCGTCTGATTTATTTTCTGAATGTATTTATCTTTGTTCTTTGCGAAGTTTTTGTTTCTAGTCCTTACCTGAAACATTGTTATTCTTGTTAAATTGTAAGCCTTTTTAATTTTGTGAAGGCAAAAAGTTGAAATCTAATAAACACATGTATATGTTAAAATAAAAAAAAAATAAAAGGAAGGGTAGATTTGGAGTTGAGATGAATAAATTGGTAAGGTGACAAATATAGTTTGGGTATTGGGACTGTGACAACTTTAAGACATAAAGGTACATAACTAGCAAACCTTTAGATATGGTAGTCTCAGACTTTTCATGTAGGTGTAGTTGTCGTCTACTGAGAGTGTGTATCATTGCCAAGGAGAATACCTGGAGAAAAGGCTAATGGGCTAAAACAAGAGCCAGAGGAAACACCATTATTTAGTGCTTGGTCAGAGAGAGAGTGAGAATCCCCAAAAAGATGGCCAAGGATGATGTCAAGGAAGATCAAAGAGTAGAGATTTTAGAAAGTGACAGTGATCACCAATGTCCTTTAGCAGATTAGACTAGCAAGAAAAGACATGAAAAAGGGACATACATATTCCTGATTAAAATTAGTCTAGAATAAGATGAATTCAAGTTTTTATACAGAGAGATATATGATAATTAGAAATTTGAAAAGAAAAGATAGATGTGATGCAACAAGCTAGAGGATGGTGCAAGTAGCAGGTGAATGGTAAAATGATATATAGATATTATTTTGGCGTAGAAAAAACTGGAATAAATTTTGTTCTGCAGATGTCCTTTATTTGGCTCCCATTGTGTTCTTTTGAGAAAAATCTGCCCTTGAATATTTGAAGAGGGAGGCCTATGTTGTCCCTATTTTGTTTTAATCATGCTAATTTATAAAACCCTTCATTTTTGTTACCTGCCTTGCCTCTGCAGGTATTTTAGAATACTGATATTTGGGGTGTATATTTCTTGAATTTGGATAAACTGAATAAAAATAATCTTTGAGTCCCTTTCCCAGAAAAGAAATTTATAGCATAATGGATGTAATGAACATTGGAACCTCTACAATTTGGGTACTTGTCCCTACTAAATTTTATAGTGAAATTTGATCCCTATCTGGTGTTGGGGCCTAAAGACAGGTGTTGGGGATATATCTCTTGTGAATAGGTTAATGCCCTCCCAGGAGAACTGGTCTTTAAGAAGAGCCTGGCAACTACCCTCTTGCTCTCTGGCTTCTCCTTCCTCCATGAGCTCTCTTCACATGGCTCCCTTTTCAGTCTGCCATGATTGGAAACAGTGTGAGGCTCCATCATATGAGGGTGACAGTGCTGTGTTAATTGTGAAGCCTGTAGAATTTTGAGCAAAATAAATCTCTTTTTTATAAGTTACCTATCCTCAGATATTTCCTATGGACCCACTAAGTGAACTAAGACAGAAACTAACAGAAAGGGATTTTGAAATAATTGGCCTCCCTGCCTTCATTTGATGGTTGTGTCCTAAGATCAGTCGTGTCCTCAGAACAGGAAAGATAAATGACTTTCTTAAGATCACACAGCCAGTAAGTGGCAGATCTGTGATTAATCCTGAAGCTGTTCTTCTTTCCACTCTTAAGAACATCACCACAGTCTACACGGATACTTTCATTTCCATCCTTACACTCTTTTCAATATTTAGTTTCAAAAAAAAAAAAAGTGAATCCAAGAGAAAGTTATTAAAATCAAAGCAATGTTCTCTAGGAATTGAGAAAAACCTGACTTTACTGTTTTCCATTTTCAACCTAGAGATTTTTAAAAAATGTACAATCAAATAATTTACATTCTAACCCTGGGTTTGATGTTCCAAAGTATTTTTTATTTTTTACCATCCCTTAAAGCTTCTGCTGGTTTATGTCTTCTCTCAGTTACTGGTGATATAGTTAGTAAATAGGGTTATTTTTTTGAACAGTGTATTTTATTGTGTTTTTGAAGGTTTGTGACATGTTGTGGGAAACATCTGGACACATAGATACTGATAGATTTGTAGACAGCTTGATGCTTACTGTAAGGGAGCAGGTGGATATATCATCTCATGTAGTTACTTTTTTTGTGAGAAGAGTAACTAAAATCTAATTTTAAAATTACCAATTTTTAAATTATAAATTCTGTAGAATCTTACTAATTCTAGTCCACATGCTGTATGTTAGCTCACTAGACTTTTTCATCTTATATACCTGCTGTTTATATTCTTTGACTTACTTCATTCCATGTTCCCTTCCCCAACTCTCCTATTGTAACCACTGTTTCATTCCGTCTCTGTATATTTGAGCTCTTCTGGAAAATACATTCCACATTTAAGTGAGACCATGTAATATTTACGTTTGTTTTACACAGTTTACTTAGTTTAATGTCCTTCAGATCTATCCATGTTGTGCCCCAAATGACAAGATCACCTTCCTTTTTAGATATGAATAATAGTCTGTCATTCTATATAGAATATGTATATATTCAAAGGCACAAACACACTAAATTTTCTTTATCCATTCATCCATTGACAGGGTTTAGGTTGTTCGCATGTATTGGATGTTGTGGATAATGGTGTAGTGAATGAACATAGGAGCACAGATATTTTTAAAAGGTGGTGATTTAATTTCCTTTGGGTGTACACCCAGAAAAGGGATTTCTGGGTTAAATGGTAGTTCCAGTTTCAGTGGTGTTAGGAATCTCCATGCTGAAAGCTGTGTTCTTCAGTAATGTTCCTCCTTGCATTTGACTGACAGAGTTCAGAATGAAGGAAGTTGTGTGAGTAGATTGCTTTGAGATCCTTAGATACTAGAGAACAGGAAAATTTCAGTTTTCCCCTTTATTCTCCAAGTAGTGCGTATTTCTCAGTGTTGCAGTCCAAAATGAGTGTTGCAATTCATTTTCCATTTAAATGTGGAGACTGGAGAGTTTAGTATTTAAGAAAAGATTGCTAGAGAAAGTCAGGTTATAGGTGTAATACAAAGAGTTGCCTCTTTGTTACCATGAAACTTGAGCAAATGCTAATATTTCTGAGGTTTAATTTCCATTATTATCATATACAAGTAAAATTATTTCTGATTTATAAGACCAATTTGAGAAATATGGAAAGTGAATATTAAGCGTCTAGCAAAGTGCCTGGAGCATCATAAGCATTTAACATATTATTACTTACAACCATTATTGCTGTAGGTAATAACAACAGTAGTAATAATGATGTAATATTTATTTTGTAACTGTCCCATATAAAACATTTCAGTGACTTCATTCTACTCTTGAAAGAAAGTTAAAGTTCAAATAGTATGGGTTCGAGTTCAGGTAATTAGTCACTTCCAGATTACAATAACACACACACACACACACACACACTTTATTGGATATCTACATTGAATTTCTCATTTTTCTATTTCTGTTCTAATAATTGTTTTTACTGTTTATGCCACCTATTAAGAAAGCCTCTATTGCCATTTTAATAAAATCTTACTCTTCCATTAAGGCATGCCTCTAATGTCCCAAAATGGCATTTTTCTTATTTATCTTGCAAGGGTTCTCTGTTTCAGCATTTCTCTTAGCTATTACCTTATATTCTTAGGTTATAAACTGTCTCCTTTATCTGCATATCACATAAGCATTGGGACAGTGCTCTGCAAATAGTAACACCACCATGCAATCTGTGAAAGGAACAAGTTTCATTTCTCTTTTATGAAGAAAGAAGTCTGTCTCTGCTTCCCTGGCGCTGTGCTGACTCTGATATCAAGTTTTCTTACTTGACTCCTAGGCCGGTTGTCTCCTCTACTGAACTATAGATGGGCGGCAGCTGCACTATTTTGTGACTAGACCATCGCTCTCTCAGGATTAGGAATGTTGGAAGTAGAGGGTGAGAAGGGAGAGGCAGAGATATGAAAGCACTCAAAGCTGTTAAGGCAGATTCCATGTTTGAACTGTGACACTTACAAGCTGGTATATTCTTCATCCTTCCTGAGTTCTCTTTCCTTACCTGAGAAAAAGAATAGCTAGTTTTATCCCCTAGGATTTAATAAAGGATTAAATGAGATAAAATGTGCAGCAATTTGTGCAAATCTTGGCACTGAATACATTGTACTTAATACATGTTGCTTTTCCTCTTTTCTTTTGAGAGGTATGTATGTACAACTTATCACCAGAAGAATAGACTCTTATCTGTTTTATAAATAAGATATTCAAAGTGTGGAGTATTTTTATGAATATAGGTCACTCAATAATTGAAAATGACCAAATATACAGATGATAAACTAGAATTTATAGTGAACACAGTGTTCTTAAGGCATAAAAATATCACTGAACAAGTACTCATTAATCTCTTAATAACATCAGTCACAGAACCAGGGGTGAGTAAGATTAAGGTGTCAACCTTCTGATATGGTTCTTTTAACTTCTTAGTTCTTGGTTTTTAAGTGACACAAAATCAATTGAAGTCTGACAGCTGTTTGGTAAGCTATGTAAAATGAATTCGGTGAGTCATCTGAAATCCTAATGGTAATGTCTTCAAAGTAGCAGATAGTCTGATAGGTCTGATTTGTTACCTGTAATTGCAGGCTAGTCTAGAAATGTGGCTGAAAAAGAATTGGGACAAGGGATCCTGTTACCAGTTAACACTGGTCTGAGGAGCTTTTTCTTCTCTTAACAAAAATATTAGAACATTAAATCATAAAATGTATCAAACATAAATAAGGCATGTATTTATATTATAAACAAGCATAACAATACATTATGGTCTTTTTTGCTGGGTTTTGTATTTTCTGTTGTTATATATTTGGAATCTATAACGTGATTCTGTCCATTTCCCTATTCCCCCCATCTCTTCCTAGGAATACACTTTCTCAATTTTCATAGTCGTCTTTTTTAGTTCTTCTGCTGATCAAATCATAGTGGACAATTTCTCTTCCTTTCTCATCTATTCTAATTAAAGCAACAATTATCATTTTCCTAAATTATTTTAATCAGATCGCTCCCTACAAGGGAGATCATTGTAGCTCCTAATTAGCTCTTGAATCAAACTCTTCGGCGTCTGCCTCTAGGCTGTCAGCTCCTGTTGCTCATTATACTGGCTTTATTCCACAGCACACACATTCAGGTAGAATTACCCTTCTCCCTTAAACACACCTCGCTCAGTTCTGTCTCAGAGATTTAGGGATTCTTTTTTTCCTTTTTAAAATTGCATCCTTCTTACTCTATGAAGTTATATTCCAATACACTTGCAGAATTTTTCTCCAAATTCCCTTTCTCTGATTTTCACTTTGATTCATTTTCTTTGATTTTGGTAAATTGTTCACTTAGCATTTCTTTAGAATTTCTTTAATATATATGGAGAGTTCTTCAGGGATTAAATACACACACATATTTATGAGTTTTTAGTTTACTTTATTCTAGCCTCTCTTTAAGAATTAAAAAAAAACTTTAATAGATTTTTATTGAAAGGGTAAGCAAATACATATTTAAATACATTAATATTCTCTCTTTAAAAACCCCTCTTCTGGGTGGTGTCTGTGGTTCAGTCAGTAAGGTGCCGGCCCCATATACCGAAGGTGGCAGGTTAAAACCGAGCCCCGGCTGAACTGCAACAAAAAAATAGCCAGGCGTTGTGTCGGGCGCCTGTAGTCCCAGCTACTTGGGAGGCTGAGGCAAGAGAATTGCCTAATCCCAGGAGTTTGAGGTTGCTGTGAGCTGTGTGACACCACGGCACTCAACTGAGGGCGAAAAAGTGAGACAATGTCTCTACAAAAAAAAAAAAAAAAACAAAAACCCTCTTCATAAACAAACTCTTCTGCAAATTTACTTTTCTCATTTAATAATGTTTTCCGGAGTTTTCTAATCCCCAGTAAGGCACTCAGAAATTCTACCCTCAAAAGCTATCCCAAACATACTTTAGCAAAAGTAAAAAAATGATCCATCTGTTAGTGTATCTGATGCTGGGGTGGACGTGGAGAGAAGAGAATGTGTCTACACTGCTGGTAGGATTGCAAACTAATATAGCCTTTCAGGAAGGAAGTATGGAGGATCTTCAAAAAAATAAAAGTAGCCCTTCCATTTGATCCTGCAATCCCATTACTGTGTATCTACCCAGAAGAACAAAAATCATTTTACCACAAAGACATTTGCACCTGAATGTTTATTGCAGGCCAATTTATAATTGCCAACTTGCGGAAGCAGCCCAAATGCCCATCAAGCCACAAATGGATCAACAAACTGTGATATAAGTATACCATGGAACATTATTCAGCCGTTAAAAAAGATGGAGACTTTACATCTTTTACATTTACCTGGATGGAGCTGAAACACATTGTTCCTAGTAATGTATCACAAGAATGGAAAAATAAATATCCAATGTACTCCATACTAATATGAAACCAAAATATAAACAATTACATGCTCGCAAGAACAAGAAAACACAAATATAGTCTTGTACAGGGGCAGGAGAAGGAGGGAGGGGGAAGGGGGAGGACAATTGGCAGAAGGGCGGACACAGCAGGATCTCCCGTAATGTGCATATTGTGAGGGTGTACAGCACGTCCCCTGGGCCAGGGGCTCTTTTACAACTGGAACTTTACCCTGGAAATGAGAGCTATGTAATATAAAAAATTGTGCCCTCTTGTATTTGAAATTAAGGGAATAAATAATAAAAGAAATGCACAGAAAAAAAGAAAAACTTGGAAATAACCCAACTGTCCATTGGCAAGGGACTGAATTTTCTGTGGTACAGCTGTAAAAGGGAATGCACTGCTCTTTCAGCACTTTAGATATATGTTAAAGAAAATCAACACAACTCTGTAAAGGAGATACTTTCTTCATTCTCATTTTACTGATAGTAAAAATGAAATACAAAAAGGAAACATAACATGTCCAGAGCTATTGAGAAGTAAATGTCAGGGTCTATTCTGAAACAAACCCTCTGATGAGGTTAATACTTTCCATCAGTGAACGCTGAGACAGCTTCATTTACTTACATTCACCTGTGCATTTTTCCTGTTGGAAGGTTTTATGCCTGACTTACATTTGCTCATTTAAATCCCATTTTGATTGGCAGAGCCCAGACTACTTTCTGACTGTATAGATCGGTCCCCTCTTGAGAAGTACAGAATTGAATCTCAAAACACATTACTGGCTAGCCCACTAGCTAACATGTCTGCAAACTTTGTTTTTCTCTCATCAAGTTTTGGATTAGGGTTTTAATTTTTCATGTGGTTTTCCCTCATATTTCAAGAAGTCAAAAAGTCAGACCTCTAGAAAATCTGAAGCTGATGTTTTATTTACTGTCTGCACACTACCTGTCTGACATTGAGGTAATCGCTGTATTAGACAGAAATAAAATCAACCCCATTAGATGGAATTATCTATCCCACCGGAGGATGAATATTAAACCAAAAATAGGCAAACATTTATTTTATTATTATTAAGTGCTATGAAAATATACCTAGTTGTAATTCTAATTGCAATTTAATTATAGTTAAATGGTCTAAAGGAAACATGCAAGAATTATAGGATTACATAATAAGGAAACATAGTTTGAAGGAGTCAGAAAAGTATTCATTGAGAAAGCAGTAGTTGTGGAGTAGCATTTTAGACTAAAGAACAGTATGTGGGCACTAGGAATGAAAAGCTTTTAGGAGCTTAAAAACAAAAAAACAAAAAAGCCAGATCACCGTGAATAAGTGGAAACCAGGGATGTGTATGGGGTGAAACTGGGGAGGTGGGGACAACAGGAAACATGGGGCCCTGTGGACCATGGCAATGGTATTGGTGTTTCCCGTCTTCCAGCCCTGCTCCGCGACCTTGTCTTTCCTCCCTAGGATATCTCCTTCAGCCCGCCATGTTTCCATATCATTTGGCTCTTTCCCCTGTCAACACTAGCCCTGCTGAAATGATGAAATACACTTTTCATTAGTGATTGAAGAAGCTTAAAGTATAATATCACCCTGGACGTTTGTATTGCAACAGAAAGCAGACAGCTGATGTTTGTTTGAAGGCAGACAGATTAAGACGTGATCAATGTCTTTTACTCACCTGCCATTTAGGTGTGTGAGCAGAAGAGCAGGCGTATTGGAAGTGGAAATACTGACATTGTGCCAGCAGGGAGCCACTCACTGGTCAGTCTCGGCTTGGTAAATTGTAAGAAGAAAAGAATCTCTCTCTCAAGTTTTTGTCCTTTAAATGTTTTGTCCAAGTTTCTTGTCATTGTGAGGGTGATGGGGGTGAGCGGGCAAGAAGGAGTGTGCAGGTGGTGATGTATAAAGAGAGACAGTTGGAGAATTATTAATGGTGTGCGTGTGTGTTAATGCGAAAGACAATTCCAAGTGAATCGGTTGGCACATAACTCTTCAATCAGGTGACCAACCACTCTAACCCATAAATAAAAACTTATAAAAAGAATCCCGAATTCTTCCACTTGTTTTTCACTTAAAGGAAGCAAACACATTATCTAGATCTTTCTTCTCATATCATGAATCATGTGGTGCTTGAACCTGCCACTTCCAGCCATGATTAATAATCTGCTTAATTGCTTTCCTTCTCCTCCTCACAGCTGGCAGCTGGAATGCTGTAGATGTGGCTGAGCCACTTTGCTCTTTACACTATAAACAAATGGAGCTATAGTCAGCAGGTCTCTCCTTTCTGATCCAAATACCCTAAAGACAAAGCGGAAATCTTGAAAATTTATCTTAGCTTCCTCTTCTGTCTCTGTTGCCTTCTTAATTTTTATGCTATTGCACTTGGGATTTGCCCACTCGAAAAGTGAACTTGAGGATCGTAGCTTATTTCTGTACAGTTCTCAAGAGGAGTAGCTTAGCAAATAGAAGCTTTGGGAGTGATAATTAGTGTATGAACTACTTGCTTAGACGTGAGTGAATGCATTGGCATGGCTGCCTTTAACGGCCTTGCACTTCCATGGAATGTGCAGATATACAGCCAGCAGATACATGTTATTCATTCACCAGATTTTAAAAGATCCTTTTGCAGGTTTTGCAGCTCCAAATTCTGTTTTTCACTTTCGCTAGCAGTCTCCTTTTGCTTGGAGCTAAACGTTGTGTCCTTATTTGTTAATGCCCATTTTCCATTCAGTTCATGGGGCTTTGGGATGGAAACATTTGGGTGGAGGAATCTCTGCCCCAAGTGACACAGTATGAGGGAGAAGCAAATGCAGAGGTAAAAGAGGTGAAGTCACGCTCTTCACGGGTAACATCTGCTGGCAGGATTTCTGAGGGAGATTTTAGTTGCACAAGTCCTGTTAACCTGAACTGACGTGGAGCAGATGGGTAAAGAAACAGTGAGCAAAGAGGTAATTTTCAGGGATGGTGTTAGCAGAGGTTCTGATTTAGGGGATAAGTGATGTTTAATAGCACCTGGAAAGCAAACAAACAATATTAAAAGAGTGGATTTTGTGTTTAGAGGATAACTCAGGGTACTTTATCACTTTAAAATCGTTAATGTGTTAAATTTGTGCTCGAAAAATGTAGCGCACAAATGGCCACCTTCTTGAACTTCTGTCCCTGTTCCTTCCCTTCCTTCCTCCCCACTTCCTTTCCTATCTTTCCTGGCTTGTGTTTTAGCCAGAATTACACACACACCTTCTCTTTAAGGTGTCAACAAATTTTATAGGGCTTATCATAAAAATCTCCAAACTCTTGGCTCTCACCGCTGACTACCACTCGGCCGTCTCTCCTGACAACGGACAACAGGTGGCCTTGCTCTTCCCAAGTTGGAACTCCCACTTCATTTGGCTGGGTTGGGGGTATTATTTTTACATCCCAGTTGACATTCTGATTGTTCAGTTAGGTTATTTTTGATTTTCTACTATAGAAGATGATAATAGTCTTTTCCTTGTTTCACATGCATTCACTAGCCACTGCCACCCACAGAGAAACCTCTCCATCCCCACTGTCCCAATGTGCTTCTAATGCAGTTTTCATCAGACCGATGCAGCACCTATATTTTGACTCCATAAGCTGAGTCACAGCCAAGGCATTCGTTCTGTAGTATTATTTTTCCTAATTTGCTCATTTACATATACATACATATATATATTTATTTATTACTATTATTTTTGTACTGACAGAGTCATGGAGTCTCACTTTATTGCCCTCAGTAGAGTGCCTTGTCACAGCTCACAGCAGCCTCCAACTCCTGGGCTTAGGCAATTCTCTTCCCTCAGCCTCCCAAGTAGCTGGGACTACAGGCGCCGTACACAATGCGCAGCTATTTTTTTGTTGCAGTTTGGCCAGGGCTGGGTTTGAACCTGCCACCCTCGGTATATGGGGCCAGTGCCCTACCCACTTAGCCACAGGTGCCACCTGACTTGTTCATATTTTTTATCTTAAATAATAAAATTATTTAAGTGTTGTTTCTAAGTTAAAAAGGCCAATCCTGATGGGGGCTGTTTTTTTCTTTGCTTTTAAAAAATATATGCATTCAACCTCTGTATGTCACACACCCAGAAACTTTCTTGTGAGACAGAAGAAAGTTCCAGGCAAGCAAAACGGACATTAAATAAGTGGGGGGAGGATATGGCCCTAAGGCAAACAAGGCAATTGAACACACAGTGGAACTTTAAAACCTGTAAAACAAACTGGAGCCCTTTTCCCCCCTTTAATCAACCTTGTATCTTTTCTTTTTTAACTTTTTGAAAATTTTTATTTGAAAAACACAAAAACACAGACTTTTGTCACTTCAGTATGTGGTGTGTTATATTTTCCAGTTTGTCCAATGCTCTAAAGCTCAAGGATGCCTCTGCTTTCAAATTGTCCATGCGCCTGAAGCATCCTAGCTTTCGGCAAGCAGGCAGGAGACTCCACAATAATCAAAATAGGAACAAGGCAGACACTAAATGTAGGGCACATCTGTAAACGTATCATACACATGAAAATTACAGTATCAGTAAAAGTGATACAGTTTACAGATGAAATAAAACTATCTGGAACTGGCCCACCACAAGTGTCTGAACCTGGATTGATAACAATAAGTTAACTATATATATATATGAAGTATGTACATAAGTATACTATATATATATATATATATATATATATATATATAGTATATATATAGTATAAAAAAGTTTTGTTTACATCAAGTGGAATTGGCAATCCAGGCTTATACTTTCAAAATCTAAGTAGGGCAGAAATCCAGACTAAAAAGATATTTTCTCTACTCTATGTTGAGTCCAACAGCTTCATTCATGAACTACTTGTTAAAAGTATCAAATAATCAACAAAACAAGAAAACCCATCCATACTACCAGTCACTCAAAAATGGACATTCCTTAAGCAAAGGGGTAGAGCAAAAGTAGTTACTTTCTCCCCACATACTTCAGAGGATTCAGCCTACTTTTCTTAGAGGACTACAGCTCTTTATATAAATGCCCTGCTATTTTAACCTGTATTTGATGTACATGGATATGCTAATTTGTGCGTATGTGTGCTTGTATGTATGTGTGTAATGGGATGCTATGTCAGGCCAGAAGCAACACATAAATAAATATCTTAGAAAGTTGCAGTTATCTTAATTTCCTTCCATATCCCTCAGGCCAAAAAGAGAATATCCCTTCTCTGTTTGTCCAGAGGTGACAGTCTCACATCTAAATAAAACAACGCAACATTTCACTTTGATTTCTTCACGAAATTTCCTTGGTTACATGGTTAGAGGTATATAGTTAGGAATGTCACTTAACTTTCCAGGACCCTTAGTGCCCTGTTATATTAACTGTTAGTATTTGGGGAGCATTAGGTTTAATGGACTTAATTGCCTAGTCACAAGCTGGACTTTGGGACACATTTCCTTTGTGCTGTTTGGTAACGCTTAACTCTCTACTTCTTGGAATCTTTTTCTCCTTAGGTCCTCACACAATTCCTTATACAGCACTTATTAAAAAAAATATTTAAGAGTTGATTTGTTCTCTGATTATTTTTGTGTAAGCTTCTAAACAAACTTCAGCTGTGATTAATTTAGCAAATTTATATAACATTGATGTGTTACTGTTTGGTATCAAGAATTTTCCTTCAATTCAGAGTATTAGTACTGTAGCATAAACAAAATGCAGTCTGGAGGGGATTTTTAACGTCCCTCCACGGTAAGACTGAAAAGGGGGCATGTGTGTACACATGCGTGTAAATGAATGTGTGTAATACATTAGTATTCAGAGAATGAACTTGTATTTATTTTGTGCCATTTGTTTTCATTACACAGAAAAAAGTCAAGTGGTTTAAATGCTTAAAAAAATAAAATAAAATTATTTTATAATCAGTGGGCACAGCTGTAACTTAGTACTAGCGGTTTTAGTAGTAGTTTTGTAGGTACATATTTGCTGGGTTTTCCTGCATGGAGCACCTTTGACGGGTTCCTACAGCCACCATCCCAGCCCCAGGAGGCTCGACATTTCTGGCACAGCTGATACCTCCACTGGCAGTGTCACAGCTTTTGCCCTAGGATCTGCCTTCTCAGTTTCACCCCCAGCCTCCTTGGCTGAGCTCACGTCCCCCAGGCAGGAAGCGGTCGTGGGCAGGTGTGGTGTTGGGGGTCAGTCACTGTCACCACCACTCTGTGGCCCACGTGGCCCCTCAGGCTCTGCTATCAGTTGATTGCACTTGGTTCTTCTGTGGCTCCTTTCTGTTTTCTGCCAACTCCAGACAAGCTCTTATCTTCCAGGCTTCTTCAGTATTAAGTGTGCAACCAGCTGTCATCCTAAGCCTAGGAACGCATGTCAAACCCTTCAGATATGTCTCGGCAGATCCCCTCATAAAGTTTGGTGTGGGAAAGCACTTGAACTTCCAGAAAGCTCCTTCACTGTTCCTCGGGCGAACAGTGTTGGGTGTTAGAATGGATAACCAATGTTGGTAAAACCAGTCACATAATTATTTAGATTCTATGACAGACTAATGTGTTATTTTAGGGTATGGTACCGAGCATCTATGGTCATATTCTTGGGCTTTTTAGCCTCAATTCGAATTCTAAGACAGTAAGGAGAAAGTCAGTTGTAAACTGTGCACACATTCATGTTTGTCAGAGACTCGTTCTATGCTGGGCTTAGCTGTGGCCTTTTGCCAGTCATTTGCCACTTGATCTTTGCAGTGCCCTCACTGCAGTAGGAGACATTACCACCTGCACTTTACAGAAGAGGAAATGCGGTCCGAGACATGTTAATTAGTGAAAAACAGATAATGTTCACACAAATAATGACAGCTGAGCATGGGCTGAAACCCAGGAGGCTGTTTCCAGAGGCTGTGATCTTAAACATGGCACCCTCTGCCATGTGAGAGGCGGACAGACTGATCGTGGAGGGGTCTGCCCACTTCACTCTGGTGTTTCTTTCTGATCTTATGTTGAGTGGTTTAAGGCATTATGAGATATCAAGGAAATTTTATGAAAACTCATTAATACTGAAAGAGAAAAGCCTATTTGCCATATAGGTGATCCACTTTAAGGAAAAGGAGGGTTACAGAGGAGATGGGACTTTCCCTCCAGAGCATAAGGAGATGACAGCCAGATGAAGCCAGTGTCATGCAGGAGAGGGAGGCAGGGAGGGGAGACGGCCTGAGGGCAGGAATGAAGGAGCACTTTCCTTTTTCTCTTAACCTCAAGTTTTCCGATAAGCTCCAAGAAAGGTGGGATTCTTTCCGACCATGGACTGAGGCTTTCCAGTTACTCATGTGCAGAAAGGCAGGTCATGTACTTTGGAGGAGGGAGGCCCGTGCACTCATTGCTCTGAATTTTGGTAGAGCAGGGGTAAAGGGGAACACTTCCCATTCATTTTTGTTGCCTTTCTAATAGTGCTTATGATTATCTTACAAAGCAATTTGTGCTTGGGTTTCCAGTGACTTTATATATTTTCAGTTTTATTCTTTTAAGATTCTATTAGCACTTTGTTAGATCACTGCATTTGTGGGTTTCTCCACCTTAAAGTTCTCCAGAGCAGACTAGTTTAGGCACAGTGGCTGTTCCACTAGGAATGCAGCTTAGGGTAAAGCACACAGATTCCAGCAGGAAAAACATTCTCAATGACTTTTTAATAACCGATACTACTGTTGTGTTTGTTTTAATATTGATATAATCTATATAATTATTAGACTTAATAACTAAGATAGACTTATTTAATGATATCCCTTAACGGTAACCTCCTTCATTCCATTATTTTTTGCCTAATATATAGACCTTACACAAATTAAAGTTGGACAATTTTTTATAGGGGGAATAGAATGTAACATATAAAAGTATAGCACATAACAGGGCATTGTGGTGGGTGCCTATAGTCCCAGCTACTTGTGAGGCTGAGGCAAGAGAATCACTTAAGCCCGAGAGTTTGAGGTTGCTGTGAGCTGTGACACCACAGGACTCTACCCAGGGTGACATAGTGAGACTCTGTCTCAAAAAAAAAGAACAAAAAAGTACAGCACCATATTCAACTTTAAGTTTCTCACATTACTTAATACATTGAGCCTCATGACTCCAAGGCTTGTGTGTATTTCCAATGTGTCAACTACTAAGAACTATCTTCTCTCCCAAAATGATTCTGTTCCTGTTCTGTAAATTGTTTCCACAAAACTGCTTAGCCAAAGTCTTGGCCATTTTGTTCTCCAGGGATGGCCTTCATTTGAGAACTACTATGATTCTTAATTCCCAGCAATATGCATCCAACATAAATAAAGTAAAATATGCAACCAGTGTCTAACCCCAGAAGGACAAGGGGACACATTGGTTGCTGGTGTTCCTTGGGCTGCTTGCCCTCACGCAGCTGGGTGTCTGCCATGACTTCTGTCACTGCTTACTAGATGACACTTTTCTCCTTTGCTTGATGAAACCAATTATTTTTCTTTTCCCAAGAGTGTGTCAATTATATGTCACTGTCATTGTGGCAGCCGAAAGCATACGAGTCTTGTTTTCTATTAAATTCACTTTGAAATCTTGATATTTTGTTCCAAGGCCTTTTCTGTTCTCACCCCTCCTTTAAAGTTTTTTTTCTTGTACTGTAATTGTATTTTGTTGTCTCTTTTGATATGAAAGTGTCTGCACTTGACATCCTCGTCAGAGTGTTTTTCTGTATTTCTAATACTTTATTGTATATGTCACAGTGATTGTACAATTGTGTCATAATATTTGTCACATTCTTACTTTTGATGTTCAGTATTTGTCCTGTTACCGCCGCAGATACACGATAACCTTTTATCAAATACTTTTAGAGGCTTCAGAAAGTCTCAGAGTGGTAAAAGACAAATATTTCTGCTATAAGTTATTCCTGAATTGTTTTGCATATAATTTAAAAAAAAGAGAAAAGTTGTTTCTTAAATCCATACATTTCCCAGATTATTTATTAAAGTTGCCAGTTTCACCAGCTAGCTTTCTTGAATTGTTATTCTTAGATCATATTCAACAGATGGTTAATTTTTTCATATCCTTGTTGGAATACTTGTCTAGAAGCTCTCTGGAACTGGAGTCCTGTCTTTTAAGCTATGGATACTCACTATACTGTGCAGGAGGCTTCTTTTCCTATCTGTTAAAAAATAAGGAGTCTCTTTGAGCTAATGTAATTACAAAAAGATGCATAGGTATGCAGACCCTATAAACATTAATGATATCTGGAGGAAAAGAAAAACAGAAGATTTTCTTTGTACCCCTTAGAATTATCTAAGTGAACTATTAAGGAGTGGGGGATAATCTATTTCTAAGAGCTAGAGGCTGATTTTAGTACCATGGCTATGAGTTATGTTGCTGTTTGTCCAGAATATAAAATTACCCGTGGCTCAGTGTTACACATGCCTTTTACTTTTCCCAAAAGTTTGACATTTTTTGGTTTTGAAGGTGATGCTTTTTCCTGAATGCTCAAAGATTTCTTTTACCCTCTATCCGTTTTGAAAACACCACAAAGTCGAATTGGAACTCCTTCCCTCGCTGTCATGCCAGTACTTATCCGAATTTAATCTCAGACACTCTCTCTTGATCATTTTATTTTTACTTTAACCAATTACTTATTCAGAAGCTAGAATATAAATTAAAACTCTTTTTTTTAAGCCATCAAAAGGGTCTGGAGAATTCTCATTTCTAGTTGCTTTAGTTTTAGAGAAAAACTACACTGAGATAGGAACATGGTAAATGTCAGCGATTATATCACTAAATGCTACTTTATTGTGCCATTAAAATCTAGTTTTTCCAAATTCCATTTCAATGCATAGAATCTTCTTCTTTTATAGATGTGGAGTCTTTACCAAGCAACTTAGGAATGCAGAGCAAAGGCAGGAGTGAATATCATCACTGAGAGTTTCTTCACAGCAAGGGAAAAGTCAGTGATGTGGGTCATCAATCCCTGCAGCAAGGCCCAATTTCATCACACAGATAAGCCCATCTGTGCTTGTGTTGCTGCAAGCACGTTTCTCTCCGGTTTTTAGGGAGAAATGAAGGGACAGACCGGCTTCCCTTGTTATTTCAGCGTGCTAAGGCAATCACTTAGTGTTTATTATCCTAATTAATTATCTCTCTATTTATTTTGTACAATTATTTGCTTTTACTTAGTGGGTAGATAATGAATTTCTGTTAGCAGAAGAGGTATAAAAGCAGAAATTTAAAAAGAATTGAAACCCTCGCTGAGGATTCAGCAGTCGAATGGGAAAGTTCAGAGCTGTTGTTTAGGAGGCCATGAGCCGGAATGAACTTGTAGCGCCTTTCATCAGTTTTTGAGCACCCGTTATGCTTAGTGACTTCCTGAAATCCGGCTGCTCATTGTTTGAACTTATGATGAACAGCTTACTCTAAAAGGCTTCATCTTCAGTATATATTGATATGACAAATAAGTTTAAATATGCAATTAGATGCTAGGGCTCTTAAAGAGTGATTTATTAGAAGAAGATATCTTTTTGGAAAATGAATACAAGACTATTAAGATATTGACAGAAGATTAGGACAGTTGCTATTAGAATTTTATAAACAAGTTCTGAAGAGTCTTTTTAAAAAATAAAACAGTATATTTAAATAAGCAACTCAATGGCTGTATTTTTCCTTCATTTCATTATCCCATGAATTATATATTCGGTATGGACATCAGATACCGACATAACAGATTGGTTACTAAATAGCTGATAAAAAAATTGATGATGACTATTTCAAAGGCTTTAGGAACTCAGCTTTTCAGCAGTTCTTCTTATTGATTCCAGCAATTTATTTCATGATGTGTCAGGATACAAATGCATTTTAGATAGACTTGATACATTAAATAGGATACTATTTTTATCAAGATTTATATATTAAAGGCAATGAGTTGGACATTTTCTTGTAATCCATTTTGTAATTTGCTAAATTGATTATGTTAAAATGAGAGAAATTCCTCTTTACATTTATATTTCATTGTCGCTTGAAGTTCATTATTCACTTATGCTGGAACATGATCCATACGTGTATTTTTTTTTTTTTTATTGAATCATAGCTGTGTACAATAATTCAATCATGGGGTACAGTGTGCGGGCTTCACATACAATCGGAGGTATTTTCATCAACCTGATTGCAATAACATTCAAGAGACTTTCTCATTACTATGTGAGAACATTTTTGATCCGTATTTAGAAGTTTTCTCCTAACCTTTCAAATATGCACTACAGGTGTGGTCCCGCTCTTTATCCTCTCTCCCCCCACCCTCTCCTTCCTCTTCCCTCCCTCACCCCTTTCCCCATCTTTTGTGCAATAAATGGGTTATAGCCTTCACTTGAAAGATATAAATTTGTCTCATATTAGGGATGTATACATTGGATACTTTTTCTTCCATTCTAGAGACACTTTGCTAAGGAGAACCTGATCCAGCTCCATCCATGTAAATATGAAAGAGGAAAAGTCCCCATCTTTCTTTAAGGCTATGGTATACATGTACCACAGTTTATTAATCCATTTGTGTGTCGATGGGCTCTTGGGCTTCTTCCATGACTTAGTGATTATGAATTGGGCTGCAATAAACACTCTGGTACAGATATCTTTGTTGTAATGTGTTTTTTGGTCTTCTGGGTATATACCAAGTAGAGGAATTATAGAGGGTCAAATGGCAAGTCTATTTTTAGATCTCTGAGTATTCTCCAAACGTCATTCAAAAGCAGATGTATTAGTTTGCATTCCCACAAGCAATGCAAAATTGTTCCCTTTTCTCCACATCCACGCCAACATCTCTGGTTTTGGGATTTCATCATGTGGGCTAATCTTTCTGGCGTTAGATGATATATCAAGGTAGTTTTGATTTGCATTTCTCTGATGATTAAGGATGATGAGCATTTTTTCATGTCTGTAGGCCATGTGCCTGTCTTCTTCAAAGAAGTTTCTCTTCAA
>CAUYRH010074829.1:0-17112 GCA_963574655.1 Perodicticus potto
CTATCCTTTTTTGTTGTTTGTTTGAGACAGAGCCTCAAGCTGTCACCCTGGATAGAGTGCTATGGCATCACAGCTCACAGCAACCTCCAATTCCTGGGCTCAAGTGAGTCTCTTGCCTCTGCCTCCCAAGTAGCTGGGACTACAGGTGCCCGCCACAACGCCCGGCCATTTTTGGTTGCAGCCGTCATTGTTGTTTGGCGGGCCCAGGCTGGATTCGAACCCAGCAGCTCAGGTGTACCTGGCTGGCGCCTTAGCCTGTTGAGCCACAGGCGCCGAGCCAAATAATCCTATTCTTATTCTTGAAGGCAGAGTCCTCATGGCCTAATCACCTACCAAAGGTCTCACTTAATATTATCACAGCAGGGATTAAGTTTCAACATGAAGTTGGGAGTGGAAACAAGCATTCATACCACAGCAATAGCTTTCCTTATTGTATTTAACTTCATACAAAGAATTGGAAATTTCTAAAGTTGAGACTGGGCATGTAAAAGTGATAATTCCATCTCTGTAAACAAAAGTAGCTACTTAGTTGCTGTGCATTTGTTATTTGTTTGTGATAGATACATCTATATTAGAGGGGCAATATTTTTCTTCTAAGTCCTGAAAGAAGAAAATGTTCTTTATTGTATGATTAAAGCAGAACAAATTCGACAAGAATGAACAAGTATCAACTTCATCAGAACTGGAACCTCTGAGATTTGTAACTGGTGTGATGGAAAATCAGAAAGTGAGGCTCAGTGCCTGTAGCTCAGCGGCTAGGGTGCCAGCCACATACACTGGAGCTGGCAGGTTCGAATCCAGCCCAGGCCTGCCAAACAATGACAACTACAACCAAAAAATAGTCGGCGCTGGGGCAGGCACCTGCAGTCCCAGCTACTTGGGAGGCTGAAGAATCGCTTAAGTCCAAGAGTTGGAGGTTGCTGTGAGCTGTGATGCCATAGCACTCTACAGAGGGTGATATAGTGAGACTCTGTCTCAAAAAAAAAAAAAATCAGAAAGTGAACCCAGGCTCTCTTTTATTCAATCCCAAGAAACTCTGCATTATAATAATTTATGCAGACATAATCTATCATCGTAGATACTCCTATAAATTGTTCTAGATTAAGGAAGGTCTGGTGGCTCATGTCTGTAATCCCAGCACTTTGGGAGGCTGAGACAGGAGGATTTCTTGAAACCAGGACTTCAAGATTAGATAGGCAGCACAGCAAGACTCCATCTCTACAAAAACTAAAGAACAAAAAACCAAAAAATTAGGCGTGGTGGTGTGCTCTTGAGAAGAGTAGTTCCAGCTACTCAGAAGGCTGAGGCAAGAATATCCCTTGACCCCGGAGTTCAAGTGAGTTATGATTGTACCACTGCACTCCAACCTGAGCAACAGAGCAAGATCTGTCTCAAAAAAAAAATTCACCCCAAAACTTCCTTCTAATGAAGCCTTTGCCATTTTCTGATGTGCTTCTCTTGCAGGCTAAACCTCCACATCCCTCCTCTGCTCCATTATCTGTCAAATGGTAGATTTTTAACTCAAAAGAGAGGTATGAGTGGGGTGGCACCTTTGGCTCAGTGAGTAGGGCGCCAGTCCCATATACTGAGGATGGTGGGTTCAAACCCGGCCCCGGCCAAACTGCAACAAAAAATAGCTGGGCGTTGTCGCGGGTGCCTATAGTCCCAGCTACTCAGGAGGCTGAGGCAAGAGAATCCCCTAAGCTCTAGGAGTTGGAGGTTGCTGTGAGACACTATGGCACTCTACCAAGGGCGATAAAGTGAGACTCTGTCTCTACAAAAAAAAAAAAAAGAGAGGCGTGAGTAAATAGGTGTGAAAGGTATTAAGTTAATAATAAGAATAGAAAACAAAAGAGTTATACCATAAAATTATGAATTATAGAAATGTGTTCATTTTGCTGTTAAAAGTACAGGGCAATTTTTTATGAGTTAGGAATTTTGAGAATGCTTGAGCAAAAGAGTGAAGAACATAATATGTAATTATACTCAATTCATTGTTGTAGTGATACAGTATTAAATGTGCTAGCTGAGGCTGCTGGCTGGATTCTAAGGGATTGGGTTGACTAATGCAAATTTGGTCTATTATTTGCACCATGCTGGGTGATGCTGAAAGGCTGGAAAGCTCCTGACCCAGTACAGAGAGAAGAATTCAAAGACTGGTAACATCCAGAAGTCTCTCTTCCCTTTCTCATCATCAGGAGCAAACTGATAAGGGAAGCATCTGAATCTTTAAAAGAGAGCTCCCTGATCCCCCACATGTAGCTGTTAATCCATTCAGAACACTGTCATAAAACACCATAAACTGGGTGATTTATAAACAACAGAAATTTATTTCTCACAGTGGAGGCCGGAAAGTCCTAGATTACGGCATTGGCAGATTCAGTGTTTGGTGAGGGGCCACTTCACATAGACAGTATCTTCTTGCTGTGTACTCATATAGCAAAAGGGGCAAGGGTCTCTTATATAAGGACACTAACCCCACTCATGAGGATTCTGCCCTCATGACCTATCACTTCCCATAAGGCCTCACTTCCTAAATCACACCTTGAGAGACAGAACTTCAATATATGGTTTTTATATATGAAACATTCAGATCACAGCAATAACTAACACTTACATAGCACTTTTTACATACCAGGCTCTGTTCTAAGTACTTTACATGTATTAACTCACTCAATTCTCAATCGTATTGACAACAGAAATAAGACTCTCCCAAGATTACACAGCTAGAAAGTGGCAAAGACAGCAATTCATACCCAGATATTCCTACTCCAGAGGCCAAGCTCTTAACTGCTACACCATGTAGTAGGCTGGATGAGGGTGGGTGGTACCACAGTCAAAACTGGATGTTTGTTATTGATGGAAATGACAAGAGCCTGGGATGACCACGTCCAATGTGGTCATCATAATGACAGCAGAGTGGGCACAATAACGGAGACCTGGGACTTGGCGTACTGCTTCTTTTCAAGCACAGGTCCCTATCTGACAGGGCAGCAGTGTGCTTTCACTGGGGAGGTTGCTGACAACTTCACTGTGCTATACGACATTATGTTGCAAGGACCTGAAGAGGACCAAGAGGCAAGAGATACATGGGTGATGGGGAAGACCACAGCTCCTTACATTCCTTGCTACTAAGAAAGAAAAACAATGCCTAGAAGGTTATTTTGGGAATTTGAGTCAGCACATACCATACCATTTAGAATATTCTACTCTGAGGCATTTAGTTAAAAAAGCTGACATCTTTGAGTGGGATCTAGCCCAGTTCAGGTACAAATCTTGTTACTTTTCTCTCATGATCCAGCAGACCTGTGAACAAATTTAACTCTTGGTTATGTCAAGAATTGTGAAGAGTCTGAGATTTTACCCTACTTGCAAACTAGCAAGATAGTTTACCACCGTTCAGTGGATGCCAGTTTGAGGACACAAAATTCCTGGGACAAAACAAACGAGTTTATTACTTTTAGTAGTAGGCAAAGTACCAATTCCCTGAGCTTTGTGGCAACACAAAGAGGTGCAGTGACAGCTGTGCGTATAGTAGGTTGTGCTACCAGAAAGGAACCCTGAACTCAAGGATGCAGATGTTCTTATTTTATTTTATTTTATTTTAGAGGCAGAGTCTCACTTTATTGCCCTCAGTAGAGTGCCGTGGCATCACACAGCTCACAGCAACCTCCAACTCCTGGGCCCAGGCAATTCTCTTGCCTCAGCCTCCCGAGTAGCTGGGACCACAGGCGCCTGCCACAACGCCTGCCCATTTCTTTTCTTGTAGTTTGGTAGGGGCTGGGCCTGAACCCACCACCCTTGGTACATGAGGTTGGAGCCCTACTTCCTGAGGGCGTTGCCCAAGCATGCAGATGTTTTATAATGAGCTGGAAGCATGCCACCTATGTTCTAGAGAGGGACTATGTTACACAGGAGGCATGCCTGCCATCATCTCTGAAGACCTGGTTTGCCTGATATTCTCCTATCTCTACCACTGTAAGTACCATCAGAAGGAAAAAGTTTATTCCCCCTCTCCCTCCTCACCCCCCGAGACAGAGTCTCATTTTGTCACCCTAGGTAGAGTGCCATGGCATCATAGCTCACAGCAACTGCAAACTCTTGGGCTCAAGAGATCTTGTTGCCTCAGTTTTTCTATTTTTAGTAGAGATGGGTCTTGCTTTAGTTCAGGCTGGTCTCCAACTCCCAAACTCAAGCAATCCACTTGCCTTGGCTTCTCAGAGTATTCAGAAGTTTTCAAGCAGAAAAATCCAGAAAGAAGTTATTCTAATTTCCACATATATTTAATTTTGTGTTTTCAAAAGTTTTTACTTTAATTACATGTGGGGAGACACCACATGTTTTCAGTGCTTTGGGACTCTAAAAGCCTTAATCCCTGATAATTGGTCTCTGACACAGTCTTCACTCACTTCACAGAAAGAAACAATGTGTTAGGCTGATGTCTTTGGGATTCATTTCATTTTTTGTGTATTCTAACTTCAAGAAACTGGTGGTGGTCTTATGAAATAAGGAGAAGGTCTTATGAAATAAGGCCTGCTGAAAGTTCATGCACAGTGGCCCCTGGAGATTTCTCCGCATGAATGAAATACAATTATGTGCCACATAACAACATTTTGGTCAACACTGGACTGCATAAGATTATAATGGAGTAGAAAAATTCCTAGTGCCTAATGATGTAGCTGTTGTAGCACATTCATCATGTGCTCGTGGGGATGCTGGTATAAATGAACTACTGTGCTGCCAGTCGTGCCACTTGCTGACTCACCCAGAGCAACTTCCAATCCTGCAAGCTCGCTGCATGGTACATGCCCTATTTAGGTATATTGTTTTTTATCCTTTATTTTTATTGTAACTTTTCTATATTTAGATAGGTTTAGATAAACAACTATCTAAATACTTACTGTGGTGAATGCTTACCATTGTGTTATAATTACCTACAATACTCACCACAGTAACATGCTGTCCCAGGTTTACAGCCTAGGAGCAATAGGCCTTGCCATGTATAGTCAGCTATACTCTCTAGGATTGTGTAGATACATCGTATGGTGTTTGTACAATGATGAAAGGGGCCTAGTGACACATTTCTTTGAACATTTATTTCTGTCATTAAGCAACACATGACTGCATATGTTCTATATCAGTAATCTCCAGTATATGGATGTTTTCTACAGCTAGAACACATTAATTTAAAAGACAAGGGGTGAAGGGTGGCGCCTGTGGCTCAAAGGAGTAGGGCACCAGCCCCATATGCCAGAGGTAGTGGGTTCAAATCCAGCCCCAGCCAAAAAAAAAACAAAAAACAAAAACAAAAACAAGAGGTGGAGAGTGAATAGTTCTTTTTTAAGATTTCACTTAACTGGCGGCGCCTCTGGCTCAAAGGAGTAGAGCGTCGGCCCCACAAGCTGGAGGTGGAGGGTTGAAACCCAGCCCTAGCCAAAAACTGCAAAAAAAGAAAAAAAAGAAGATTTCACTTAACAGAGACAGGGCGTAGCAGCTCACACCTGCAATCCTAGTGCTCTGAGAGGCCCAGGCAGGTTGATTGTCTGAGCTCACAGGTTTGAGACCAGCCTAAGCTAGAGTGAGACCCCCACCTCTAAATATAGCCGGGCATTGTGGAAGGCACCTGTAATCCTAGTCACTTGGGAGGCTGAGGCAAGAGAATCACCTGAGCCTAAGAGCTTGAGGTTGCTGTGAGTGATGATGCCATGGCACTTTACCAAGGGTGATAAAGTGAGACTCTGTCTCAAAAGTAAACAAAAAAAGATTTCACTTAACAAACCATTACCTAAAGTTTAGCTTTTTGTGCTCTAAACTTTGGGCGCTGATGATCATGTGGCCTATTTAACCAACATAGAATGCTTCTTCATTAAACACAATAATGAGTCCACTGAACTGGAAACCAAGACTATCTATAGCCATTTTTGGTTCCTGCTATATTAGGAAAACAGGCAAAAGGATGGACAATGGGTCTTAGCAAGAAAAAAATGGACTTAGAGAGCACGTTGTCCAGCTTCCAACCAAGAACCTTTGTACTGTCAGCAACTGAAGAGAGAATTAAATATGTGTGATACTGAGAGAGGCAAGAAGATTTTTGTTCAGGAGTGTGCCCAGTGCAACACCATGGAAAAGGGAGGCAAGCGCAAGACTGGGCCAAATTGCCATGGTCTCTTTGGGCAGAAGAAAGGTCAGGCTGCTGGCTTCCCTCACACAGACGCCAGTAAGAATAGAGGCTAGAACTCTGGGAGGCCGAGGCAGGTGGATTGCCTAAGCTCAGGAGTTCGAGACCAGCTTGAGCCAGAGTGAGACCTCATCTCCAAAAATAGCTGGGCGTCTGGCAGGTGCCTGGAAGTTGCTGTCAGCTGTGATGCCACGGCACTCTACCCAGGGTGATTGACAAAGTGAGACTCTGTCTTAAAAAAAATACACACACACACACACACACACACACACACGCATATATATATGAACAGAGGCATCAGCTGGGAGAGGATACACTGATGGAGTATTTGGAGAAGCCCAAGAATTACATCCCTGGAACAAAAATGATCTTCGTGGGTATGAGAAGAAGTGATAGGCTCGGCGCCTGTGGCTCAGCAGGCTAAGGCGCCAGCCACGTACACCTGAGCTGGCGGGTTCGAATCCAGCCCAGGGCCCGCCAAACAACAATGATGGCTGCAACCAAAAAATGGCTGGGCGTTGTGGCGGGTGCCTGTAGTCCCAGCTACTTGGGGAGGTGGAGGCAAGAGACTCTCTTGAGCCCAGGAATTGGAGGTTGCTGTGAGCTGTGATGCCACAGCACTCTATCCAGGATGACAGCTTGAGGCTCTGTCTCAAAAAAAAAAAAAAAAAAAAAGAAGAAGAAGCGATATAGGGCTGATTTCATATCTTATCTCAAAAAAGCTACTATTGAGTAATAGTTTGCCATTGCTTTATGCACTACAAAAAAGAAATATCGGTCGGCGCCTGTGGCTCAGCGAGTAGGGCGCTGGCCCTGTATACCAAGGGTGGTGGGTTCAAACCCGGCCCCTGCAAAACAAAAAAATAGCCAGGCGTTGTGGCGGGTGCCTGTAGTCCCAGCTACTTGGGAGGCTGAGGCAAGAGAATTGCTTAAGCCCAGGCATTCTACCGAGGGCAATAAAGTGAGACTCTGTCTCTACAAAAAAAAAAAAAAAAAAAAAGAAATATCTCATGGCTTTTTATATTTGTACCATAATTTGACTGATCTCATATATCAGAATTCAGATCATGAATGAGTGATAGAATGTTTTTGTAGGACAGTCCTGATTTAACTAAGACTAGTTTGTGGTTAAATGAATATGTTTGTTTTTATTTTGATAGTGATTCCAATTCAGTAAATGCTATAACTGTTTTCTCTTTATAAAGATATGAATTGGTTTAATTTGTCATGTTAAACCTTTCACGAAGATAGTAAATTGCCATCTCAAAACCTCTTGAAGGTTAGTTTTACATTAAGATTCATGTAACTGAAATGTCTCAACACAATAACTAAGAAAATGTGGTGAAGACTATGTTAACCAGTTTGATGAAAATATTTTAAATGGTATATAAAAACAGCACATTGTACCCCATGATTGCATTAATGCACACAGCTATGATTTAATAAAAAAAAAAGATTCATGTACCTGGTTATGTAAATATATTTAAATACTAGGAAAATCCCTTCGCTGTCTCAGAACAAAGCAAGACTTATTAGTTTTTAATTGGCATTCATTAGCCTGTTAAAGGTGAGGGCTGGAGATAAGGTAGCAATGTTTACTTTGTATTTTTGGTCTTTGCTATGCCAATCTAATTTCCCTGTGTCTACTAAAATGCTGCCTTTTATTTATTGGAAGGCATTTTAGTGTGGTTTATGTGTATTGTCAAATAAAGAATATTTAACACTTCTCATATTTTATAGACAATCTATAAGGTCAAATCCTTTTAAAAGTCAATTGTGACAAGAAATAGAAAACTAAACTTTTGAATTCTTTACTACCTAAGTCAGAGTAAGTTATAATTTAGAATTGTCTTTAAACAATTTTTCAGAAACAAATAAAACTGCAGAATAACAGTATATGTCTGATGCTAATGGTACTTTTACTGATTCATTAGCAGGATTAAAATAGAAGAGATATACCCAAATTTTAAAATTGTGTGTGATCATGAATTAAGGTAATTATAAACAAAATCACAGGTCATGATGTTTTGTTTTGTTTTTTGAGACAGAGTCTCACTTTGTTGCCCTCGGTAGAGTGCCATGATGTCACAGCTTACAGCAACTGCTAGCTCTTGGGCTCAAGCAATTCTCTTGCCTCAACCTCCCAGGTAGCTGGGACTACAGGTGCTCACTACAACGGCCAGCTATTTTTAAAGAGGTCTTACTTTGGCTCAGACTGGTCTCGAACTTGTGAGCTCAAATGCCTTTGCCTCCAAGTGCTGGGATTACAGGCATGAGCCACTGGGCCTGGCCCCAGTCATGATTTTTTGACTGCTTGATTTAATGATTGGTGACAAAATTTTAATGTTTAGAAAGTATAATAGTCCTAAGTGCCAATGCGGGAATGTTATTAGTCATGGTATTAGATTGTGTTTACTTGGTCCTCTATGAGATCTTAAACTAGAACAACACTTAACTAATTTACACATACTGGTTTCCTTGGCCAGATTGAGAAGTGCAGCATTTATGTCAGGCATGGATAGGAGAATATTCCTAGTCATAGCTTTGTGATGTATAACAGCATATTATTACACACTAAATTATTTTGTACACAGTCCATGCCATACACATGTGGATCTTAGCCAAAAGTCTGAGAAGTGATGCCACACACATTCAGAGTAGTTCTTGGACATTTTATAGAGATGGTCAGGCATGAATTAAGCTATAAAGAATGGCAAAGGAAATAAATCTCGTAAATCTAGTCTGGGGAAGGATAGAGCCATTCTTTGTGAGATAGTAAGGAGACTGGGAAGAAGGCCTCATTCATGGTTTCAACATGTACTCAACATGTATTCAGCCTCCTACAAAGGCTGAATAACTTTCCCAAGGTCATACAGACAGCAAATGATGTGGCTGGATAAAACTTACGCTGTAAGATCAAGAGACAAAGAGTATGGGTTATATGGGAACTCTCTGTATTATTTTTACAACTTTTCTGTAAATCCAAAACCTATTCTAACATTTTTAGAAACTTTGTTAAAAGAAAAACAAAGCCAGGCTTTTAGATTCTGGAGCCTATACTTTCAACCCTGTGCTATATTATATGTCTAGACCCCTGGGTCAAGAAAATCTCTGAAAAGTTGACAAATTCTTATTTCCTAGCTCCCCGGAAGGATTCTCATTCCAACCAATGTCAAGAACCAAATGTTTAGATTTTGCTTTGATTATCTTACTTTCTGTTCTATTCTTCCCATGAATTTCCCCTTTTTTGTGCTTAGACAGAATTTCTTTCTATTACTGGTAACCTAACAACAACAATACCAGGATTAGCAGCAGAAACAAAAACAACAGCTAACACGTAAAGTATTCACTGTAAGGTGGGCACTATTCTAAATACTTTACATGTATTGATTCCTTTGATTCTCCCAGTAACCCTATCATGTGGATGTTAATACATTTATCATTCCCCAAAGACAGTCAGGCTCAAAGAAGTTGATTGGCCAGGCATGGTAGCTCATACCTGCAATCCAAGCACTGTGGGAGGAGGCTGAGGTAGGTGGATTGCCTGAACTCATGGGTTTGAGACCTGCTTGAGCCAGAGCAAGACCCTGTCTCTAAAAATAGCTAGGTGTTGTGGTGGGTGCCTATAGTTCCAGCTACTTTGGAGGCTGAGGCAAGAAGATCACTTGAGCCCAAGAGTGTGAGGTTGCTGTAAGCTATCATGCCATGGCACTCTACCAAGGGTGATAAAGTGAAATGCTGTCTAAAAAAAAAAAGTTGGTTAACTTGCCTGAGATTACACACCTAGTAAGTGGCAAACCTAGTACATCTGGGAGTCTGGTTCTCTCTTTTTTTTTAAATGTTTCTTTCTTTCTTTATTTATTTTTTGCAGGTTTTGGCCGGGGCTGGCATTGAACCCGCCACCTCCGGCATATGGAGCTGGCGCCCGACTCCTTGAACCACAGGTGCCACCCCAGGTCTGGTTCTCTTAACCTCTCAGTGTACTGCCCTCTGTAAAGAATTTTAATGATATACAGGCATGGCTACTGTGTACGGCTCTCTGAACTTCTGGACTGGCTGCCCATCTCTCCTTTATGTTGTCAATATGACTGGCTCCTCCTCCTGAGCTTTTGTAGGAGGATATACTATCTGATATCTGAATGTTTTAGTCATATTCTGACTACTTGGGAACCGGTACTCCGAGAGCACACAAAGATAGATCTTTCAGAGTTCTATATGCTAGATGTAGGTTTGTAAACCAATACCTCACCTACACATCATGTTCTTCCAATACTCACAAAATGGGGCCACATTTTCCTCTCTTTTGGTACTACAATCTGGTTTTGAAGTTGCCTCAAGAGAACCAAATATTGTTCTTTCATTCCCATAAAGCTCTGAAAACACATATGCTTATCAGCTGCCTTCAATGCCTGTTACCAAAAGCTTGGCACTTGTCCCTGAGGCAGCATCAGAACAAAGAAAAGTGGCTGAAGAGAGGAAAGAGGAGTTTGTTAATTTGCTGACAAATGAGGAGAATGTCAGACTCCTATCTTAAAGTGCTATTGTTATAGCTATAAGCAGAAATACAGAGCTTTAAAGGGAGGGTTTTCTCCTGGACCTAGCCAGTACAATTCCCTTGTACCATTGCCTCCCCTGACCCTCCTGAGAAATGGCCTGTGTTAGGGATGTAGACGTTAGCTCTCAAAAAGGGTGAAGGGGATATTTACAGAGACAGAAACAGTTTTACCTCTTTTCAGGCATTTCTGTCTGTTACATGCCACCTCACCCTGGCATAACTGCTCTATAACCTTACTCCTATCTGGAAACAGTAATGCTTAGGGGTTCTGACTCCTGAGAAAGGTCTCCAGTCAGTAAGAGCTGAAAAACAAAAAACTCATTACACAGTTATCATTTTGTCACTCTTGGTAGAGTACTGTGGCATCACAGCCACAACAACCTCGAACTATTGGGCTCAAGTGATTCTCTTGCTTCAGCCTTCCAAGTAGCTGGGATTATAGGCACCCACCACAATGCCCAGCTAACATCTTCTATGTTTTTAAAAGCCTTAAGGAAAATCTTCTACATAAGAGTTGGCATAGGAATTTTCTACATATTTGAAATAAGAAAATGCAATGGAAAACACATTGAAAAATAGCAATATGAATGATAATGGTAATTTTGTAGTATTTTTCTCCAGTTTGCATGTTTATTTTATTTTTGGCTTGCATAGTTAACATTTAAACATTGTTCTAGGAATCATTTAATAAAAGAAAATAAAGAGAAATTATGATAATCATTTTGTTAGTATTCAACCTTTTGTCTCATAACCATTTCACTGAAAGAAATATTTGATAATGTCACTTTTTTTCTATGAAGCCAATTTTGTAATGCCCTCCATGGGTGGATGTCACGCAGTTGAAGCATAAATGATGTAAAAATTAACCCCCCTAGGACTACCGCAGTTGCCACAGCAATAAGCGTATGTCCTGGAAATGGCAATGGTGCTTCATCAACATAAATCTGCAACAGAAAAAGCAAAATCTTTAAGCTTTCTGAATCAAGTAATACAAAATACTGAGCATTATATGATTCCCACAATTAATCACCTAGCAAAATTCTGCCTAGAGTTATACAGATACTCAGCACCCACAAAGCTCAGACACAGTCTTTTAACAATAACTAGGGAGTAAGTGCAGGGAGAATTTTATCCTGATCTTTAGCACAGGCCTGCTTCCTGCTCAGGAGACCTAAGCAATCATGAGATAAGCATGTGAGCAGTGTATGCGTGGGAGGCTGGAAAACTGGCCCCCCAGGAAAGAATGTGTGTGTGGTATGTCGCAATGCCAAGTCCAAAGTTTATGGTAATGATTCTGTAGATTCTGACAGTCTCTTGATGCTGGAGGCAGAGTTCTTGCTAAAAGTTTACGATTTTACAAGATTAACCAGGAGACACACTGTCTGCCATTTCCCCCACCCCCTCTTTTACTGATGACACTTGATAAGTAATTTTTAACCACTTTCTTTCTACTTTAGACTCAGGTTTACTCAGAAGGACTACTCCCTGATAGCTTCTCAGTCCCCTCACACAGACTCTGTGTCAAGCCTCTTCATTCCTCTGACCAAAGCTCCTTCAAGTAAGGATTCCTTCAATTATCCTGTGCCTTAATCTTGTCTTTAATGGCAGAGGGAGACAGATAGGACACTTACACAGCAAGAGAACATTTTGTATTTAGTCATGCAGGAATGGGCAAATAGCTGTGGGAACCCCAGCAAGAAGAGGGAAGACCTACTTGGAAGGCACTTTTATAGCCTTTCTTTCTTTTTTTTTTTCTTAAAATTATTATTGTTATTGTTGTTAAATTTTAAGCCTTTTTTAATTCTGTGAAGGCAAAAAGTGGAAACCAAATAAACACATGTATATGTATAGAGAAAATTAAAAAAAAAAATACAATTTAAGGTGGCACCTGTGGCTCAGTGAGTAGGGCACCGACCCCATATACCGAGGATGGTGGGTTCAAAACCAGCCCCAGCCAAACTTCAATAAAAAAATAGCCAGGTGTTGTGGTGGGCACCTGTAGTCCCAGCTACTTGGGAAGCAGAGGCAGGAGAATCACCTAAGCCCAAGAGCTGGAGGTTGCTATGAGCTGTGACACCATGGCACTCTACTGAGGGCGAAAGAGTGAGACTCTGTCTCTAAAAAAGAAAAAAAAAATAGCCTTTATTGGCTTGGAGCCTGTAGCTCAGTGGCTAGGATTCTGGCCACATGCACCAGAGCTGGCGGGTTCGAACCTGGCCTGGGCCTGCCAAACAACAATGAAAACTACAACAAGAACAACAACAAAAATAGTCAGGCGTTGTGGCGGATGCCTGTAGTTCCAGCTACTCAGGAGGCTGTGGCAAGAGAATCACTTAAGCCTAAGAGTTTGAGGTTGCTGTGAGCTATGATGCCATTGCACTCTACTGAGGGTGACATAGTGAGACTCTGTCTCAAAAAAAAGTCTTTATTTCTTTAGGTGTTTTTTCTGTATCAATGTCTTTCTCTGCTACAGATGACATAAATGTTAGACCTTTGGATACTGTCACACAGATTCCTGAGGCCCTTCTTTTTTTTTGGAAACCGAGTCTCACTTTGTCGCCTTTGGTAGAGAGCCGTGGCATCTCAGCTCATAGCAACCTCAAACTCTTGGGCTTAAGCAATTCTCTTGCCTCAGACTTCCAAGTAGCTGGGACTATAAGTGCCCCACCACAACACCTGGCTATTTTTTTTTTTTAATTGTGGTAGTTGTCATTGTTGTTTAGCAGGCCTGGGCCAGGCTCGAACCCACCAGCCTTGGTGTATGTACCCACCAGCCTTGGTGTATGTGGCTGGCACCATAACCACTGAGCTACGGGTGCCAAGCCAACCCTTCTTTTTTTTAAAAGTTTTTTCTTCAAGTTGGATTTCTACTGATTAATTTTCAAATTCACTGATTCTCTTTCTCTTCCATATCCATTCTGCTACTGAGTCCATCTAGTGGTTTTAAATTTTATTTGTATTTTTTAATTCTAAAATTTTCATTTTTAAAATAACTTCTAGGCTGGACACAGTGGCTCATGCCTATAATCCTACCACTCTGGGAGGCCGAGACAGGTGGATTGCCTGAGCTCAGGAATTAGAGATCAGCCTGAGCAAAAGCAAGACTCCATCTCTAAAAATAGCTGGGCATAGTAGTGGGTGTCTATGGTCCCAGCTACCAGGGAAGCTGAGGCAAGAGAATTGCTTGAGCCCACTTCAAGTAAATTGCTTGAGTTATGAGGCCACTGGCACTCTACTGAGGGCAAAAAGTGAGACTCTGTCTCAAAACAACAACAAAAAAATAGCTTCTAGTTCTTCAGTGAGAATTTGTTTCCATTCATTTTAAAAGTATTGACCTTTACCTCAGGTTTAAAAATCTTTGTGTGATGATTGCATTTGTTGATCATTTTTTTTCTTCAGAGTTGATTACATTTTCTTAGTTTTTGATATAATGAGTAATTTTGGATTATATCCTGGAAATTTTGGACATTATGTTGTAAGACTCTGATTCTTGTTAAAAATTCTCTGGGAAAGGTTAATGGCTTATTTGTTTTGGCAGTCAATTGCACTGGGTAAGTTCAGATCGCAAGTTTTCCTCACCTTCTGTGGGTGGTATTTCCAATGTCAGTTCAGTTTCTCAAGCTATTGCTATGCTATCTGTGTCTTCTTGGTACATGTGCCACTCAGAAGTTGTTCTGGAACTCAGTGGTGTTTGTAGTTCAAAGCCTTTGCTCTGCTTCTTTAGGTGTGTTCAGCTTAGTATTTGTGCTAGTAAATATATAGAACTAGGAATCCCCCGCTTCAGCTCTCTTCTTTTAGATTTTTCTCATACTTTCTACTCTTAGAGGCCCTTTTCACAGAAAGAATTTTGGATTCCTGAACTATTGTTCTGTTCCCACAACTGGGGCCCTTCTTTGGGCAAAGAGGCAAGAAAATGGAGATAAAGGAAAGGGACTTTTCCCTCACATTCAACATGGGATATGTACATCTTTCCCTAATTCCTCTAGCTACTTCAGCGGTTCTTAACCTGTGGGTCGTGACCCCTTCGGGTGTTGAACGATCCTTTCACAGGGGTTGCCTAAGACCATCCTGCATATCGGATATTTACATTATGAGTCATAACAGTGGCAAAATTGCAGTTATGAAGTAGCAACGAAAATAATTTTATGGTTGGAGGTCACCACAACATGAGGAACTGTATTAAAGGGTCGCGGCACTAGGGAGGTTGAGAACCACTGATCTAATGGGATAGATATTCTCTCAGGGTTTTGGATGTCTGCACTGCTGCCATGGCCACCCACCATGTAGCAGTGCAGAATCATTATTGGGGCTGGGCTTGGGGTGAGGGGTGAGGAGATGTGGTATGAGTATTTGACAATGAATGAGTCATTAATCTTTTTTTTTTTTTTTTGAGATAGAGTCTCGCTTTGTCGCCCCTTGTAAAGTGCCATGAGGTCATAGCTCACAGCAACCTCAGACTCTTAGTCTCAAGCAATTTTCCTGCTTCAGCTTCCTGATCAGCTGGGACTACAGGCACCTGCCAGTAGGCTCAGCTAATTTTAGAGATGGGGTCTTGCTCTTGCTCAGGCTGATCTCGAACTACTAAGCTCAGGCAATCCTCCTGCCTCAGTCTCCCAAAGCGCTGGGATTACAGGTGTGAGCCATTGAGCCCAGCCTTCATTAATCATTTTTTATCAAATCCTCATTCCTCATAGACAGCAGATGTCATTATATAAATAGGAAAAAATGAATTGTTGATTTTGTGGGATGATTTAAGGTGATTTGGTTCCTACTCTTTTTGGATCTTGAAAGCCTTTGGAATATTTAATGACTCTATCATTACAATTCAAATAGCCAAAAGAAGAATAATACTGGAAACTAAAATGTTATAGACATAGGTCCTGTGCAGAGGTAAGGGTGAGAGGAAGAATATTAAAAGTCAGAAAGCCAAGCTAGGCATGGAAGGTGGCAAGGGAACAAACACAAACATGGTTGCTTATTAAAAGTCTCCTAACATCTGTTGGTCCTTATACTTGTCATGTACCCTAGCTTTTTTTTTTTTTTTTTTTTTTAGAGACAGAATCTCACTATGTCACCCTCAGTAGAGTGCTGTGGCATTACAGCTCACAGCAACCTCAAACTCTGGGGCTTAAGCGATTCTCTTGCCTCAGCCTCCCATGTACTTGGGACTACTGGCACCCATCATAATGCCCAGCTGTTTTTTTGTTGCAGTTGTTTAGCTGACCTGGGCTGGGTTTGAACCTGCCACCTTTGGTGTATGTGGCTGGAGCCATAACCACTGTACTATGGGCACCTAGCCATGCAACCTAGCTTTACCACTTCTGACACTGTCATTGCCACTTTCCAGGAACCCCTGTCCATAACTTTGTCCATCACACAAATTCTGCCAATGTTTTTTTCTCTCCAGTCTCTTGGATTAATGCTTATCATGTTGTTTCCCAAACTATCAACTCTATTTGAGGTCTTGTAGATTCACTATACCTGAAATTCTTCAACTAAGTTACAAAATGTGACCCCTGGAATGACAGTTACTCGAAAATGAAAAAGCTCAGAGCCCTGTGGAAGAAAACACACCCAGTCATTAGCAGAATTGATACATATATTCCTTTAAGTAAAAATATACCCCAGGGGCACTTTCCCTACAGAGATTGCATAAGAAATTCCCATCCATTTCTTAAGGCTCTTGGACATACTTATTACATATGAAAATAAAAAGAGACATTGAAACAGAGGGATTCAATATGTATTACATACACAACACATATATCTATGTTTTTAGAATCAAGAAATAAAAACATAAAACATAATTTGGCCTCCCTGAGCACTTTTGGCTAATCCTTGTATTTGTGGTTTTGATATGTCCTCTAATTTTTATTAGTTTCCACAATTACTTGGATTATATAAACATCTTCATGTATGTGTGTTTTTAAGAAAGAGTCTTATTCTGCACCCTGGGAAGAGTGCTGTGGTGCCATAGCTTATAGCAACCTCAAACTTTTGGGCTTGAACAATCCTTTTTTCTTTCTTTCTTTTCTTTTTTTTTTTTTTTAATAATTTTATTCAATCATAATTGTGTACATTGGTGCAATCATAGGGCAGAATGTGCTTCATATACAATCAGAAACATTTTGATCGTACTGTGAGAGACAGCCCTCATAGCATTTTCTTAATCACTATATAAAGACATTGATACTCTACATTTGATAAGTTTCACCAGTATCCTACTAAGATGCACCATAGGTGTGATCCCACCAATTGCCCTCCCTCCACCCATCCTCCCCCCTCCCCTCCCCTCCCTTTCCCTTTTCCCTGTATTCTTGTGCTATAATTGGGTTTTAGCTTTCATATGAAAGCTATAAATTAGCTCTATATTAGGGCT
>CAUYRH010074830.1:0-46198 GCA_963574655.1 Perodicticus potto
TCCTGATTGTTGCTGCTGGCGTTGGTGAATTTGAAGCTGGTATCTCAAAGAATGGGCAGACCCGTGAGCATGCCCTTCTGGCTTACACACTGGGTGTGAAACAACTAATTGTTGGTGTTAACAAGATGGATTCCACTGAGCCTTCCTACAGCCAGAAGAGACACGAGGAAATCGTTAAAGAAGTCAGCACTTACATTAAGAAAATTGGCTACAACCCTGACACAGGAGCATTCGTGCCAATTTCTGGTTGGAATGGTGACAACATGTTGGAGCCAAGTGCAAACATGCCTTGGTTCAAGGGATGGATGGAAAGTCACCCGGAAGGATGGCAATGCCAGTGGAACCACACTGCTTGAAGCTCTGGATTGCATTCTGCCACCAACTCGTCCAACTGACAAGCCCTTGCGTCTGCCTCTGCAGGATGTCTACAAAATTGGTGGTATTGGTACTGTCCCTGTGGGCCGAGTGGAGACTGGTGTTCTAAAACCTGGCATGCTGGTTACCTTTGCTCCAGTTAATTTTACAACTGAAGTAAAGTCTGCTGAAATGCACCATGAAGCTTTGAGCAAAGCTCTTCCAGGAGACAACGTGGGCTTCAACGTCAAGAATGTGTCTGTCAAAGGTGTTCGTCGTGGCCATGTTGCTGGTGATAGCAAAAATGACCCACCAATGGAAGCAGCTGGCTTCACTGCTCAGGTGATTATCCTGAACCATCCAGGCCAAATTAGTGCTGGCTATGCTCCTGTACTGGATTGTCACACAGCTCACATTGCCTGCAAGTTTGCTGAGCTGAAGGAAAAGATTGACCACCGCTCTGGTAAGAAGCTGGAAGATGGGCCTAAATTCCTGAAATCTGGTGATGCCGCCATTGTTGATATGGTTCCTGGCAAACCCATGTGTGTTGAGAGCTTCTCAGATTATCCTCATCTCGGTCGTTTTGCTGTTCGTGACAGGAGACAGACAGTTGCTGTTGGTGTCATCAATGCAGTGGACAAGAAGACTGCTGGAGCTGGCAAGGTCACCAAGTCTGCCCAGAACGCTCAGAAGGCTAAATGAATATTATCTCTAATACCTGCCACCCCAGTCTTAATCATTGGTGGAAGAACCATCTCAGAACTGTTTGTTTCAATTGGCTATTTAAGTTTAATAATAAAAGACTGGTTAATGATAACAATGTATCGTCAAACCTTCAGAAGGAAAGGAAAATGTTTTGTGGACCATTTGTTTCTTTTTGTGTGGCAGTTTTAAGTTATTAGTTTTAAAATCAGTACTTTTTAATGGAAACAACGTGACCAAAAATCTGTCACAGAATTTTGAGACCCATTAAAACAAAGTTGAATGAGAAAAAAAAAGAAGAAAAAAAAGTTGGTATGCTGTTGGCTGCTGCATCCATTAGCATGTAAAATCTGAAGACTGAATAATCACATAACAATTTGAACTTATTGGGAATAACTTACATTAAAATGAGACAGTGGTTAGTGTTCTAACAAACACAATATTGAAAACCCATGAAGAAATGACTCAAGAATGTTAAAGGTTGGATGGATTTACCTTTACTGACCACCTCCATATTGGTGATAGGCAGGAAAACAGGGTAAATAGAATCTTCAGTCTTTCATTAATGCATGTGCTTTCTATCTGGATTATATCTTAGTTAGGAAAAGGAGAGGAAATTTAGACTTTGAATGTTAAATAATCCATTAATTACTTTTGCATAGTAGGAAAAATGAGGCTTGTATTACAGTGTCTTATGAGGAGTGACAAAATATGCTGAGATTATTTGCTGGGGATAGCCATCTGCTCAAGGGTTGTGGGTTTCAATATTTTTTTAAAAACCTGGTTTTCTTTTATTATTATTGTTACTTTTAATTTTCAAAATATTAAGGGGATACAAATGTTTTGTATAAGGCTGAAATCAGGGCTTAGTGTGCCCATCATCAGAGTAGTGGTTGTTACACCTGATAAGGAAGTTTTACCCCTCTCTCTCACCCTCCTCCTTCTTGGTTTCCATTGTCCTTTTCATTTCCTTGTGCCTGCGTGTACTTAGCTCTCAATTGTTAGAGAGTTGCTGCAAAGGGCATTATTTCATTCTTTCTATAGCTGAGTAGTATTCCATGGTAGGTATAGGTCAGATTTTCTTTATCCACTCATGAAATGATGCACTTTGCATTTGTGAATTGTTGAAAATTAGCTACTATAAACTGCAGTGGTTTATGACAAATGTATTTGATCTGATTAATTCTAGAGTGGCCCCAGGAACTTCCGTTTTAGGGAGCTTGGCTAGGATGGGTCCACTGTCTATATCTAACATGCTTCTGGAACTTCTGACCAGCTGAAATGTGTTCCTTTGTAATGGCAAAAGCCGTAGAGAGCAAGCAGCCACACGTAATGCCTCTTAAGTCTGAGCCTCCTATCTTAAGCAAGGTCTTTTTGACTATGTTCACGTGTCTAAAGCAGGTTGGCTACATGGCAAGGCCCAAAGTCAAGGAAGTTGGATGTACACTTCAACTCCGATAAAACCGTGGTGAGGTGTAGATGCAGGAAGAAGTGAAGAATTGGGACCAGTAATTCCGTCTATGATATCATCAATTATTTAAATGCTGCATTTACTATAGGCTAATTTGCACATATCTTTAAGCCTGGTCCACTGATTTATTGAAATCTTTCACATCGGTGGTGTTTTGCAGCTTTCTGCAAATATAAAGTTCTTGTCTTCCTTTTTTGTTGCTGTTACAATGGGAACTTTTATTTGTAGATTTTTGTATAATGATTTTCAACTAGCCACATTTTTAGATCATCATCATTGTTTCATATAATCTTTCTGTAGACCCTTTTGAGTATAGTCATACCATTTATTACTTAATCTTGCTTCCTCTATATATTTTTTTCTAATTCATGCTTTTGGATAATTGCATTGTCTAGTTGTTCCAGAGCAGAGTTAAAAATTATTGTGTTACTAGGAATAATTGTCTTTATTCTGACATTTGTTTGAATGAAGACCCATTTGTTTTCAGTTGCCAATAATTCACATAGAAAAGAATTAAAATCTACTCACTTTATCCAGGGTAATTAATTCTAGAATCTTTGTAGATTGCCTTAAAATTAAGATGGATAGTAAGGACAGAGCATGTCCAAATGAACAAGAATTGAAATTTGGCATTATATTATTATTTCTCTATCCAACATTCTCTATTTCTCTTTTTCTTTTTTGGTTTTTAATGTGACTTTTTTTTTAATGTTAAAAGTTTTGGATTCTGTCTGTACTCCAGAGTATTTTCATGATTAGCCAAATGGAGAATGGACAAATATTGTATTTTTAGATGAAACAACAAGTGGAATCACCTTTTGTGGTGGAATTTGGCATTTTATTCAAGACTTTCATGAGTCTTGGTTCTATGAAAAGCTAATTTAATTTACCTTGAACAATATAGGAGGTTTATTGGAAAATACTAGTGTGGTTCACAGATTATTGGGAAGGGTGCGAGAGCCTGAGGCAGTTATCTTAAACTGGAGATCTTTGGAGAACTTTCTCTGCCTCTCTTTGCTGCCTGGCTTCATTCCTTCTGGCTGCCACTTGTCTTTCTCCATGTTGTGGGTCTCCGATCTGCTGGTGACTTTTTAGTTTAATTGTCTTTTGGGAGAAAATAACTTCATTCTACCTGCATGCATACATTTCCAGCTCCACTAGGAAAAGTCCTAAAGAAGGTTTATGTATATTACAATTAACCCCGTATGGATCAGTTGCCCCTTCTCAGAGCTGAGGGGTCATTTGTGGAGAGCACAGAAGGCAGGTCCTGTTCCGTAAGTCAGATCACTGGAGTGGAGCAGTGGCAGTTTTCTCAGAAAACTGAGAAGGCATATTGGACAGGGCTTCAACGATAGATACCTAAAAGAGATGAAATGGCTTATGTTTTTATCTTTCTCTTTTTGCTCTTACCTTTTACCTGTTTCCCCTTCCCTGTCTATATTCCCAACAATACCTCCTACACACGTATGCACAATTAACTTCCCAATTTTTCTCTTTCCCCTTCCCTTCTTTGCCATTTTCTCTTCAGTACCAGTGGAGGAGTACGCAGGAACGTGATATGTGCATTGATTGTGTAGCCAAAGACAACCATTTAGACAAAAGGAAGGAGGCAGCCTTCCGAGCTAGTGTGACTGAGAAAAACAGAAAGCCAAGTGGCTTAAAGTTGGCTTAAGCAATAATTAATTAAGCTACAATACTCTACATTTTTCCTTAGGAGTTGAGAAATACATAACTTTGTTTTCCTCCATCAATTTTTTTTTTGACTGATCTTATTTGATGATTTGGCAGCAAAGTGCTGAGAATGTTACTCTTTGCCTCCTAATTATTTTCCATGTCTGGACCTTAACTATAATGTGGATCAGTTATTTTTTAAATGAGGAATCTGGGGACCTGATTGTGGACATGACTTCGCTACAGGCTTCATACCACATTCATGGCAGAAACCAGAATGGAAAACAGGACTTCTGACTCCAGTGTTCCTGTGAATGTTTCTCACCCTAGTGAATGAGCTGGGGTACAAATCATGGGCATTCTGTCATCATGTCAGTAGTAAGATTTCAGGAATTACCACTGTTATGTGACTGATAAATGTTACCTTATTACTTGGATTATTGCCAACTGTTGACAGAAATACATTGTGAAACAAAAGGTTTTAGCCATTTGAATATTGAAGTATGAATTTGCTAGTGTATTTCCTGAAGACCAGTTTTAATGGGGAAAAAGACTGGAAAGGGAATACTAGGATGTTACCGAGTATCTTTCAAATTCAGACTTGGACAAATCCAGTTTTCCTTACATGCCTTTATTGGAGATCTGTTTTCTTCCTCAGTGAAGATGTTTATGTTATAGCTGTGATTCAGTCATCTCAGTTCTAGGCACTATTAAATAAGAGCATCTTTGTTTAAATTTATCTGTAATGTTACAATTAAACACATTTCTAACTATATACACATAATGTTATATCTATGCACATATCTGTATTTTCATAAAGGAAAAATATAGAATCCAGCATATGTATGCCTGCATATATTGAAATAAAGCTTTCGGAAATACATTAGCTTTTTATACATCTTGGAATTTTTATCGCATTTTTAAACTTTGTAGCAAATAAGTCAGAGAGATATTAAAAGGAGATTTGTGTCTTCCTGCTTCTGAGAAAGAGGAAAGAAGAGGATCAGACACATAAGCTCCAGGGGTTTTCTTTTTTAGGTCTTATGTGTAAGATTTATTGGTGTTATAAAATGGAGAGAGGCAGAGGAGGTGGTGAGAAGGAAGGGTATTGAGGGATCAAGAGAAGACTGAGAAGGGCTTTCTTGTCTTCACATCCATGGCATCATCTGCAGGTTAGGGACTTTGTGACACTAATACAATCCCTATGGAAAGAATTCTGAAGAATCCTCAAAGAGCTAAGAGTAGACCTCCTATTTGATACTGAAGTTCCATTACTAGGCATGTACTCAGAAGAAAAAAAAATCATTTTCACATAAAGACAGTGCCCTAGAATGTTCATCACAGCTCAATCCACTATTGTTAAGATGTGGAATCAACCCAAGTACCCATCAACATATGAATGAGCTAGTTAACTGTGGTACATGTATACTGTGGAATAATGTTCAGCCGTAAAAAAGATCTTTTTACATCTTTTGTATTTACCTGGATGGAGTTGAGGAACATTTTTCTTAGTAAAGTATCACAAAAATGGAAAAGCAAGTATCCAATGTACTTAATACTAGTATGAGACCAACAGATAAACAACTATACACCCACATGAAAAAAAAACACACACAGATTTGAGTGTGGTGGAGAGGAAACAGGGGAAAGGAGAGAGGGTGGATGGAGGGGGTTTATTAGGCTTTTACCTAGTGGACACAGTGGAAGGGTACACAGCACAACCCCTTGGGTGAAGGGCTCAACTACAACTTGAACTTTACCTAACTAATGGAAACAATATAATCTAACCATTTGTACCCATATATTAATCTGGAGTAAACAAGGGAAAAAAGAGGCTGGGCAAGGTGATTCATGCCTGTAATCCTGCTCTCTGGAGGTAGAGTGGGTGGATTACTTGAGTTTACAAGCTCACAAGTTCGAGACCAGTCTGAGCAAGAGTAAGACCCCCCCATTTCTCAAAAAAAAAAAGAAAAAAAAATTAGACGGGCATTATGATGGGAGCCTGTAGTCCCAGCTACAGACTAGGACAAGAGGATCACTTGAGCGTCAGAGTTTGGGGTTGCTGTGAGCTATAATACCACAGCACTCTACTAAGCATGACAACATGACACTGTCTCAAGAAAAGAAAAAAGAAAAAAAAAGAGTTTCTTTTTCCATGAATGTTATTTCTAGAAGAATTAGCATAGCTATAAAGAACATTTATATTTCGTTCTAGAATTTTTGGTTGGAATTTAGTCTTTCAGAGAGTCAGTTTTAAAATAAAAGATGGTATTGTTTTTGTGCAAGATAGAGTAAAAATGTTTAAATTTTAATGCAATAATATGAGGCAAAAATAATGATTTAAGGGATATCTCCTCTCACAGAAATCTTTCAAGTTCCTGTCTTTCCCTGCTACTAAACACATACAAAGAAAATAGTAACTTAGTCATTCCTACTCTTACATCTGCTTTTGCTTTGAGGTCATTTTTGTTCTTGTAACTGATGGCATTTCATTAGCTGGTGGAAGAGTTACTCCAGTTTCAGACTTTTAAAAAAATATGACTTTCATGCCCAGCCTTTCCTGCACCTTCAAGGGTTCTAAGACTTATGTGGTTTCCTATTTATGCTGTCTCTCTCTCTTTCTCTCTCCCCTCTTCTCTCTCTTTGTCTCTAACAGTGAGCGGCCCCCCTTATCCTCAGAGGATACATCCCAGACCCCCAGTGGATGTTGCAGCTGGCAGTAGAACCAAACACTATATATACTATACATTTTCCTTATATGTAAAAGGAGACTGCCATATATTAGATTTAATAATTATTGGCTAATATTTTAACATGGAAACATTGAATTTTGTAATTTAGGAGATAGAAGAACAGAGTACCATAGGTTTCCCACCATAATTTCCCCTGACAGAATGCATTAAAAATTTTCTACATACAAGTAGAGTAATTGGTAATGTAAAGACAAGTGGACATCTTTTCCAGAGATCCTTGCATGCGGTCTACATTTATTTCACCTTTTTATTGTGACTGTTTCTTGGCATTTCCCCATATGGAAGATATTTTTCTCTCCTACTTCTATAGGAGAGAGAAATAGTAGCATATGTAATAAAAATATGAATTCTAGTTTATGTCTAGTATCTAGGACAGACAAAAGACCTTTGCTGAGTTTATAGTATAGAAGGACAAGGGCTATAGGCATGACATTAATATAGAAAATAGGGCTACATACTTCCGAGTCCTGATGTTTGTAATATAAGCTACCATTTATAGACTTCTTTATAGACTCATTTATAGGAGGGTAGAGAGGAATGACTTTGTAGATAAGAAAAGTTGTTATCTGTTGTCTGAGATACAGTTGACTAAATACATTTTTTCCAAGTCTTCTCATTGCAGAATACCTTACAGTCTAATGATATCATTATAAAGCACCTCAAAGTAACACAGTTAATGAAGTAATGGCAATTCAAGGTTCTTTGGTGGCAGCAGGGCTTTGGCAAATATCTGGATAGGTTCAATAGAGGCAAGTGGAGTTATCCACTTTTACATCTTGTATTTTAAAAGTGGCCGTGGTGCTCCTTTCTCGGAAGTATTCTTTGAGGGTGAGGAAGAAGTGGGTGAATGAAAATGGGATTTCAACTCCTGTGCTTCATTCTTTTTTTGCTTACTACATCCAGATGGAATCCCGATTAAGGATAAAGAAATATTGTAAGAGCATTAATTAAATAATTTGAAGTTTGAGTACAGTCATTTTTTGTCTTTTTATGTAAATAGCGTATTGATACCAATGGATAAACAAAAGTATGAAGCAAGGGTTTATACATTCACTTTTGGAACAGGTCAGCCATGGAAAAATGAACTTATCTGTTTGCAATATATTTTTCTCAAATTGGGAACAGATGCATGTGTAGTTACAGAGTATAGGTAAACAGGACTGAGTTTTTCACTGAACAATTTCTACTTTATTCTTCTGTCCTTTGTACTTTTACTCCCATGAAAGGTTATCTCTGCTCTATTTTTTTCTGTTCTGTGTGATCAAAAAGAAAAACATTGGATTTGTATTATACAAGTTATAAATTATAAATATGTTGTAAATGAACTGAGGTAATTTTATTTATAGGTTTCTATGACCAAAAAAAAAAAAAAAAAATGGGTGGCTCATTTAAAATTACTTGTAATTAAAAAAAATAATTACTAGTAATTATGTGTTGAAATTCACCTTGGTTCCGCAGACTGTGTGCTCTTTCCATGTAATGTGTGTATTTGAAGTAAGATATCACTTAAGAACAAATATAGATAACAATATGCATTATGTAGCTGATCACAGAATAGGTAGCACTGAATTGAAAAGATGCATTAGCATTGAATTTTTTTGTTCATTATCTCCTGCCACAGCTTTTTTTCTATGCCATGGAGTCATGGGTCTCAAGATTCAAGGTGTAGATGAATTACCCCGAAGAACTTGTTTTTAAAATGATGATTCTTTTTTGGCTCCTTCTCCAAGTAGGTCTGTTTCAGAAGGTCAATGCAAAACTGGAAAATCTTTTTTTGCAAAATATTTTCCCACCCCCAATATGATTTTAATGCTGCCTAACCATTGGCCTTGTTTTGGGAAGCTCAGTTATAGAATTTCCTCAAGGATGGTTATCTGAGCAATTCCATATGTTTTCCATTTCTCTCTCTAAATTGAATTCAGGTTTATTGGCTTGTAATTCTCTGGTTCATCTCTTGTTCCACATGTAAATTTGGCAATTACAAGCAGTACATTTTCTACCTCCCAGCCTGCACTTTGGTGCTTAGCTGAATGTGCCTTCTTACACTCTTCCTAACAGGGGGCGTTTGGGGAAAGAGGGGGGACGTTTTATAACTATTTTGAGATTTAACTGAATGTACTCAAAATGTTATTGCCTCATTTTTTCTTCTGCTTTCTTAATGGTGATCTTTTGATTGGCTATTTCATCTTCTCTCTTTACCCGCTAATCTCCTAGAACAGGCACAGGTATAATTTTAGCTTACCCTTTTACTTTATTGACCCATCATATTCTTTTTTCCCATCCTTTTTTATAAGTCTTGATTTTTGCTTTGTGTACGAAGTGAGCTGCTGAATCCATTTGTATGTGGTAGAATTGTAATGTTGGTTGCTCATAGATTTGATTCATTTGCCTTGAAAAAAAGCCATTTGTTGAGTACTCTGCAAATGTGCCAGACAGTGTGCTAAATGTTACCCACATTACCTTATTCTACTTTTAACTCTCTGAGGTGTGTCCAGTATTACTATCATACTTATTTTATAGATGAAAAAACTGAGATCACAGAGAAGTTCAGAGACTTGGCTGATGAAAGTCTTACAGCTGATGAATGTGAAAACTGGGACTTGGTTCCAGACAGCCTGATTGAGAGCACGCTTGTGCACCCTCTCTACAATACTTAATAGTTTATAGGCCAAGGCAGAGTCCAGCTGAGAAACAGCCTCTATCCTGACTACATCAAGGCCCCATCTGGCAGAACAAGCAAAGTCCTTCCGGAGGAAATGCTGCCGTTTCTTTGTCTCTGACAGGCAAGTTCTTACACCTCTGGTGACTCATCCTGAGCTCTGGGGTGGGCTCTATGCAGAAAGGTCACCTCTGTAGCTAATCAAAATGACTTATACATGTTTCTTCTCTCCACAAGGGACTATTCTTGGGTCAGAGATCTCTTTGCTTATTATAGAGGAGAAGTCTGAGTTTGGGAGAAACGTTTCACGGGACTTGTGTTTTAGAAAATGACATGTCTTCCTTTTGGCTGCTCTGCTTTTTCTTCCATGGGTAAGCAGGCATTGGTGGAAGTACACCCAAGGCCTGCTCTATCTCCCTTAACAAACTCCCCATCTGATTACTCTTGGGGTCACATTTTCAGACCTGAGTATTCATGCAGGGTGTCAGACACACGTTTAGCTCTGTGGGAGCTAATCCTTTTTACAAAGTCACATCTTAGCAAATCTGATTTAAAAAATGCAACTATGAAATAGTTAAATATTGAAATTTCCAAGTTTGAATACCTTAATACCCTGTTTTCTTACAATAAAAATACTGGACATTTATCTTTAATTAAAAATTATAATTTTGCTGTTCTTAGTCACGGATATTGCTATTTAACTTTGCTGTATTTTTAAGGAAAAATGTTGGCTATAGTTAATAATAAAGTATTGTACATTTTGAAAATCAAAGTAGATTTTTCACTTCCTTACCACACAATAAAACAGATTGTGAGATGATAGAGATGTTAATCGGCTTGATTGACTCTTTTATAGTGTTGATTGAAAAATAGATTGAAACATCACATTGTACCCCATAAATAAAAACAATTATTACTTGCCAATTGATAATTAATTAATAAAAATGAAGTCACTCCTCTAAAGTGTTATTCAGTTTATTACAGGTATTGTTTAGAATTCTTGAAGATACGGTCATATTCTTATTCATCTTTATATCCTAGCATGTCTGGCCACTAGAAGAAGCTGAGTAAATGATTGTTGAATGAATTAAGGAATGAATGAGTGATGGAAACTAGAAATTTGAAGTGGAAAAGGATATTGAATTATGAACACATTCTTAGGTTCTTTATGCAGACTAAGCTCAGTAATTAGGATTAATATGCAATTAATAAAAATTACTATTATGAAATTTTTATTAATTCATTAAAGCAAAATATTATGCCTAAAATTTTATTTGATTTTTCTGCTTTTTTCTTTATTCTTATACAGTTTTGTTTCATGTATTGTTAGAGAAAAATGATACAGTACAGAGTTCCTGATAATATCATTCTGCATATAAAAATATATCCTGTAAAAGCAATGTATTACCATCTGTGCTTCACTTATAATCTTCAAAGAAATTACTACATAATTTCCAGAATTACCTTACTTCTTTAACCAACATGTGTTTTATGCAAACAGATTAAGAGTTGGAGAACATTTCTGAATTCTTTCCAGAAACCACTGTTTATTAGATTTGAGCACCAAAAAAAAAAAACGACATTTGAAAATATCTGTCTTTACAGTACCAGCCATATACACTGAGGGTGGTGGGTTCAAACCCAGCCCTGTCCACCTAAACAACTGCAAAAAAAAAAATTGCTGGGCGTTGTGGTGGGCGCCTGTAGTCCCAGCTACTTGGGAGGGTGAGGCAAGAGAATCACTTAAGCCCAAGAGTTTGAGGTTGCTGTGAGCTGTGATGCCACAGCACTCTTCCCTGGGTGACACAGTGAAACTTTGTCTTAAAAAAAAAAAATGAAAATATCTTTCTTTGATGGACTCAGTCCCTTTGGAAAATTATGATCATCACTCAAAAAATACTTTATATTTTAGAGCAATACATTTTGCTCTTTTTAGGCATAAGATATATTCTCTGCAGCATAAAGTTTTCTCTCTGTCTACGAATACAAAGTTTATTGGGCTCTGTCCAACTTAGACATATAAATCACCTTTCTCTTTCTATTTTATCTTCTTCAACTTTTAAAACTATGACTTGCTGCTATCAATACCAGTTTTGACTTGAAATTATTGGGTTTTGTTCAACTGCTGTGTTCCTTCTTGCATTTTTAGCGAACCTACATTCTGGATTTTAGGAATGAATAATCAAGTATCTGTTACTGATGGGACATTGGATTGGAATGTGGTGTGGACCATACCTTCTAAAGAAGAGGGAAATCATGTGGAATCCAGGAGGAAACACAGAAGCAATGTGTGTCTTTATTACTTACTAGTCATGCCTATGAGTTGAGATGAGGTTTGAGTCCTAATTTTGTAAGATGAAGGGGATACTTGCACCACTAATTCCTTGGAAATAGGAATCAAATCCCAAGTGGATGATTCCCTCCTGTATTTTATTACTAATAGTGACATGTCAGGGCCAGTGGAAACACAGACCAAAGCACATACATATGTTTTCACACACACAGACCTTAATCATCAGTTCCTACAGTCTCATGGTCTGTACAGATTTTTATCCAGATATTGATTTTGGAACTACAACCAAAGCCTAGATAGGTTTCCAGGAAAGCTTATTGTGTGCAAATACCTATGTGCACATACAGACATGACTATAAGGTTTTTTAATTAATGGAATATTGGAATTTACAAAACCTCTGTATAGAAAGTCAATTAGGAATGCAGATATCTCCATGTGTCAAGCTTCAGTTACCCTTTGTATTTACGCTCGTTGAGTAACTGTAAATAGCAATTGGGATGGTGATTGACCTATTTTTGAGGTGTTTCAGCATGGTCTTCAGACTTCTACTTATTTTTATTTTCCCTTAATACTTACCAAATTAGAGAGTGCTCAGAAAACTATCAGACACAGTAGCTGCTCACCAAACCTTGGCTCTTAGGATTTGTAAGAACTAGGAATGTTCTTTTTAAGAAGAGAGATCGAGAGGTGACATTTACTTCTACTGGCTAGTTTTGGCAAATTGCTTAAATAGTCTGAAGGTCATTTTAGTTAAAAAAAGAAGTCACTTATTTTGTAGATAATAGGTACATAGTACCTATATACAAAAAAGTCTGAGTATTAGATGAGATTTAAAAATACGTAGTGTATGCTTAAAAAGTATTTTTTTTGAGATAGAGCCTTAAGCTGTCACCCTCAGTAGAGTGCTCTGGCGTCACACAGCTCACAGCAACCTCCAAATCCTGGGCTTAGGCAATTCTCTTGCCTCAGCCTAACCAAGTTGCTGGAACTATAGGCACCCGCCACAGTGCCTGGCTAGTTTTTGGTTGTAATTGTCATTGTTGTTTGGCAGGCCCAGGCTGGATTTGAACCTGCCAGCTCTGGTGTACTTGGCTGGCACCTTCCCCGCTTGAGCTGCAGGTGCCGAGCCTTAAAAAGTATTTTTGATATACTTTTATTACTTGTTCAAGTTCAAAGAAATGAGTGATTCTTCCTTTTAAAAATCAATGGATTAAAAATTTTAGAATGTGCTTATTCTCATTATTTAGATTATAACTTTATTTGAAAAATATAACTAACTAAATTGGATCTTGTTACTGTATCAGATATTTGGAATTGATAATGAATTTGGTTATACAGGGGCCCATTTGCTAGTTCAAAGCTATTTTCTACCTATCAATCATCAATGTGTAGAGTTGTCTCTGAAAAAAATAAGTAGGTAGTTTTTGGAGGGGGCATAAATTAGATCATTATCACCTAAAAAAGTAGTGAGGGGAAATAGTGGAAAGAGCAAAGTAGTGTTATAAAAAATAAAAACTAGTTTCTGAAACTTAAAAGCTATTTAGTTTTAGGTCTCAACTAATTCTCTTTCATCTACTTAGAATAATCTGTGATGGACTCAGCATTGATGATAATATAACCAAAATTATAATTTGACATGTCATTTACTTGTAAAGTCACATTCAGTTTTCATAACTTTGCTCATAACCTGGTATTTATTGAAACTCTTGGAAGTTAAGTAGATAGATATCAAAGTACTGTGTGACCTCCCTCTCTGAGATCATGTATAGCATTTTTATACATGTATTTTTTAGACTTTCTTTCTTTAGATTCTCAAAGGGGCACAAAAACCTACCAACAACTAGGAGTTAAAACGATTGTTGCTGTATATTAACATAGCAAAATATATCCAAGGGTATCCAAACTTTTTTTTTCCCTCTACTACACATTGGAAGAATTAGAGTTGCCTTGGGCCACTACATACACAAACACTAAAGAAAGCTGATTGGCAATGAGAAGGTCTGATACCACAGATAAACTAAAAACATCCTCACACAATTAGCACGCAGCTCATGGGCCTGCAGGTTGGATGCCCCGATTAAGTCTATAGGTTTTTGTTAATTTTTAATTTAAAAATATAGTTTCTTATTAAATGTTAATCTTTGCAATAGTTTTTATGCATATTTGGTGTTTTGCCTGGATTAAATTGTTTATGGATTTCTATGTTTAGGCTTTCATGGTTATCAGTAAGTGAAAAAACTGTTTAGTTAACCATATGCTAGTTACAGCATGTTAGCATTTCAGAAAGTGATCTTTTTAGATTTGCTTTCATCATTCACATGAATTTTGTTCTTTTGTGTTTGAGTTTAATATCTTTTTTTGGTTTCAGAATATTGCTGGGGCACCCATGTTTTTTGTTACATAACTCTCTTTTGTACAGTTTGAGTTAAACTTATGTGTGCCCTTTACCCAGAGAGTGCACCTTATACCCATAGATGTGAATTTACCCGTCTGCTCCTCCTCCCAATTATGTGGTTTCTGTTATTTATTTATCTTCCAAATATTTATTGGTTTTTTTGAAGCTTTGGACTAAGTTCCTATTTGGGTACATAACAACCAGGATTATTTCAAAACTGATATGTCCAACTAGGACAGTCATAATTGTACCTAGTGCCAAGTGTTTCTTACCCAGTGATCACAGAACTCTAGAGGGTTAAGTATATGGATGTCCCGGCTTATGAACTCTCTGAAGTGAAATGCAGTTTTTGTATATGCTTGTTTTTTCAGGATCCTTTCTTCAAGTTCTCCAGGAAGTCCATAATCCTCTCATCAGCTAAATGTTAAAACTACTGATACTATAAACTAATATTTAAAAAAGAATAAAAATGAAACTAAAGGAATTTCAAAGGATTTTGCTAACTTCCAGTGTACAAATATAATTTTGTATTAAATGTTAATCTCTTTAGCAAAGCAGGTAATTCTTTCACAATAGTGCTTACTTAGTAACTATTGATTTTGGCTTTCAAGGTATTATTTTCAGTAGGGTATATCCATTGTGCAATGGAATGAGAAGGATTTTGTATCCAAGCAGCTCTGAGTTAAGGTAATACCTTTCAAAATACCAGTTGTATGTGACCTTAGAGAAGGTAGTTTGCACGCTTGCATGTCGGGGTTCTTGTATAGAACTAAGTTAATAATTCTTACCCAGTACTGCTAATGTGAAGATTAAAGATAATGTTTATAGACTATCTGGTAAACATCAAGACCTCAAAATAATGGTATCTATTATTCAAATTTAAAATAAATTATCTATTAGAAACATAACCCTATGCTTTTAATTTTCATTTTTCCATTTTTAAATCAATTTACCATAAATATTAATTTGTAATAAATGTTACCAATGGTTACTCTACAATAATCTAGGTTTTGTCTTCCCAGGGACTTTTTATTCTCGCTTTTGGATTTACTAATTTGTTCACCTTGATCTCAGTGGGCTGCCTTTTCTATGGTCTGAAAATGCATGTGCACCCTTCTTTCCTCAATCTAAGATTGTGATCTCCAAATGCTGGTCCACAGCTCTATACCAGTCAATAGTCTTTTAAGGACCAGGTAACATAGTGGGGGGTGAGTGACTTTTGAGAAAGGGAACATCATCTGTATTTATAGTTGCTTCCCAGCCCTTGCGCCACTGCCTGAGACCCGCCTTCTGTCATCTCAGCTTCAGTATCAGATTCTCACAGGACAGCGGACCCTGCTGTCACCTGCGCATGTGAGCTGTCTAGGTTGTGCACTCCTAGTGCCTGCTGATCTGAGGTGAAGGTGGAAAGCGCTGGAATCATCCTGACACTCTCACCTGCCACCCCACCCCCTGTCTGTGGAAAAACTCTTTCATTAAATTGGTCCCTGGTGCCAAAAAGGTTGGGGATTGCTGCTGTAAGACACTGAGTTACTTTTTAACTTCTAGGTAAAGCAGGGAGTAAACAGAGACTGACCTTCCGAAATGCCCTTTAATCAAGGTATAAGAAAGATCTTTCTAGTTTACTTCTCTTATTATAGATTCTTTTAGCTTCTGGTAGTAGCCACTGGTTTTGGCACAAAAGGGTAATTCTAAGTGAATTAGGGCTTTATAGAATTTTAGCCACAACCATAGAATGTATTTTTAAACCTTTAAAAACTGATCTTGTTTTTGTTTGTTTGTTTTTTTGTTTTGTTTTATTTTTATTTTTGGACAGGAGAGCCTTCAGAGAAAATTCATCTTGTTTTTCAAATGACTTCAAATGTCGAATTAAACAAGGTTTTTACTCATTAGAATGGGATAAATGCTTCACTTCTTGAATATTCAGGGGAAATTTATCTGTTATGCTTGTGCAAATAAAACATGACTAAAAATATATATTCAGTTTAGATTATGTTTACTTCTGTGTTTGCTTTCATTTTCCAAAAGTTTGCAAATCTGGTAAGGTGTCATGATATGGTGAACACCATTTTTGCCAATTTGGGATTGGTAAAATGAGTCAAAAAATTCTCATCTTTCACGCCCTGGTTTCCGCCCAAGAGGTTTGCGGATTCTAATGCCTTGAGAAAATTGGCCCCATACAAGTGAGGTGGAACGTACTGAATTATTACTAGATAACTGAATTTAGTACATGTATATAATCTCATAAAACCCATGGAGTAGAAAATATTAGACCTAGAAAAACCTTAGCAACCCATAGACTTGAGGTCAGAAGAAAATTTGAAGATTATATAATCAATTTTTTTATTGTACACGGGAAGAAATTTGGGTTCAAAAATGTTATAGATGTTCTCAGAAAAACATATACTAAATGAAAGTCCCCAAGCTGACAGAGTTCTTTCTGCTGTACCACACATAATGCAAAAAAAATAATAGCTTTTTCTCTGTGTATGTATCATAGTATAACATACACTCCTCCAGATATGGGTGTATCTATATATACTCAATCCTCATAATTTGTGGATTTCATAGTTGTGAATTTGCCTACTTGCTATATAATTTATTATCTCGAAATCAATACTTGTGGTGGTTTCCTCGTCATTCATGAGTGTGCGCAGAGAAGCAAAAAAAATCGTGCCATCCAGCAGACACATTCCCAATTAAGGCCAACCAATTTGAGAGGCTCTGCCTTGTTTCAGCTTTCATCCTGAGAGGACCAGGGAGGGAGGCAGTAGGGTAGGGCTGTGCAGTGCAGTCTAGGAGAACAGAGCTGTGTGGAGGAGGCTTCAGTCCCAGCTTCTGGCAATTGTTAGTTGGGTGGTTCTCATAACACTTCTGAATCTCATTTGCTTTTCTGGTATTAGAAAGGAAAATGTAATCTACCAGCCTGTGTTGTTTTAAGATTTAAGATTATAATCCATATGAGACGTGTGTGTGTTTTTTCTTCAGGAAATGGTTCAGTGTTCACAGTGACTGTGTAGACTGTAACTATCCCAGATAATGAGAAATGACTGCATTTTTATTATAATTAAGATCTAAAGAAAATTCTATATGAAATAAGCAGTACCACTGCAGAAATATTTCATGTGTGCGTGTAGATGCACATATATTTTACTTGTTGTTATCTATTGCTCTTGCTTTCCTGACAATAGTCCTCTGATGTGAGAATTGTTTGTTGACATTATATATGGGTCATCTACCTGTGCTATTATAACTATTTTCTACTTGGCGAAAAAATGTATTTTTTGCCTAATGAGCAAAGTAGAAAATTTTGGCATTGCACATACAAAGACAATAACAAAAATGGCCCATGTTCCTGTAAACTATGATACTTTCCTTTTAGTCTTTTTTCTCTGAGACCCTTTGCTCTGATTATCCCTCAGGTGTGCTGCTGTCTCTGAGCTGTACCATCTAATGGGAACATTCTCCCCAGTATCTGACAATCACATCCTTGGGGTCAGGTTTCAGCTTGAACTTCTGTGGTACCTTCTGTCTGCCAGAAGGGACTTCCCTCTTCTGTATCTATAAACTGAAATTGACTGGTTGCTCATGCATGTGATTCCCTGCAAGGGTAGAATTTATCTTGATTATTTTTCTCTCAGGAAATGTCCAATAACTATTTGTTGAATGAAGAGATAAAGTGAGTGTGATAAATGAATTAGAGAGTAGTGAATGAGTAAATGTATCTTTATCCACATCTCTAATTATTTCCTAGAGGTACGGTCTTAGAAAATGGAAATACTAAATCAGAGTGTGGGGACATTTTTAAGTTCTTGATATATAATAAACATTGCTTTCATGAAAGAATGTTTCAATTTTATTCCAAGAGGAATATGTGAGGATTTCTATGTTACTGAATCCTCACCAACATCAATTTCTATACATGTATTAAAAAGAATTGCTAATTTGGGGGCTGGAAAAAAACGGACTCTATTGTTTTTTGTTTGGTTTGTTTTTTTGTTGGTGTTTAGACTGGGTCTTTCTCTGTCACCAAAGAGGGGGTGCAGTGGCATGATCATAGCTCACTGCAACCTCAAATGCTTAGCCTAGAGCTGTCCTTCCACTTGGCCCCCCAAAGTGCTGGAATTACAGACCTGAACCATTGTACCTGGCCTGTTTACTGTTTTAATTTGCAACATTATTGCCCTCTAAAGATACCAGAACACTGACCAGTGGAAGTTCAGCAGTTAGGGAATGAAAGACAGTATACTTCCCTGGTGTACTTAGTAAACAGTCTGTTTGAGGTTAAATAGGATTCACTGTGTTCCCAGCATTGTTTGCAAGACTTTGTGCCAACCGCCTGCTGTCATCTGATGTAGCACCTGATGCCTATGGCCTTTTGGAAAAAAATGCAGCTTCTTGCAACATTTATATTAATTGTTGCAATTATTTAATTGCATTTTGAAAAAGAAAGATGTTTTATGAAATTTCAGAGATGTTTTCATTGTTCAATGGCTCAGCTTAAAGGGAATCATGTTTACTAATGGAACAGTTACATTAATTGTTGTAACCATTGAAGTGTGTTACATTTATAGATTTTAGTTACGTATTGACACTTTATCATATTCAATAAATTTGTGAGTCTAAAGAAAATCAGGCTTTGACTTAGTGTTGGCAAAATGGTGTGCTTGACATTCTTTTAGGTAACTGAGGACTATGACAGGCTCATGAAATTGACAGCAGGTTTGTATTAGGTTTGAAAGGTGTCAGTATCATCACTCACTCACAGAACTGACTCAGACCCTGGAGTTTGACTGACTTCGATGTTATTCTTAATCTCACTGTTTAGGTGGCCTTTAACAAATGTGGAACTTCTTTGAGCCTTAGTTTCTTTCATCTGCAAATTCAGGCTAGCACTGTTATGTATCTCACAACCTTTTTGTGTCAGTAGCACAAAGAAAGTCTGATTTCTCAAAGCTCTGGACACTGCATATAACACATTGGAGTGATCAATAAATGTTATTGCTGAAATACTAAAGTGTTAGTAGGGTCCTTTAATAGATGTATCCTTTTATGTATTCATTATTTGGTTTAATGCATTTATTGAGTGCCTGTTATATTCTAGGCAATCATGGAAGGGGCATAACTGTGAGGAAAAAGGGGTCATGATCTCTGCCTCAAGCCAAGGGCTTGAACTGGGGGTTTAAGACTTAAACAGAAAATTAAGAATGGGGTGGCTGCCCCAGAAAATGGGCTTGATAATATGAAAACTAATAGTGAACTTTGATCCAGCTGTGTTGTGTTTCTCTTAGCAAGTGTCATTTAATCTGCTTTCTAAAGAGTGGGCAGTACTTGTCTATTTAAGATATGAAGAGATCGGGGGAGCTTCCCAGGTAGGTGGAATAATGTCCAGAAGGGTGAGGACAGCAGCTGCTGAGAACAAAGGGCTAAACGCTCAGGATGCTGGAGCTGGGAGAGGGACTGGTGACTTGATGTAAGTTGGAGCTGAAATGTAGGTAAGGAGATCAAAGCAGGCTGAGCTTGTTAAGTGGCTTTGTCTTTATTCTGGGAGCAAGTTAAAGCTTTCATGGGCTGACTTGGGCAGTTAGCTTTGTTCTAGGAGCAGTGGAAGGTCCCTGTAAGTGTCAAGTGGGTATGTGTTGCCATGTGGAGAAAGTATTAAATTGGAACCAGAGAGATAAGCCAGGTATGCAGGACTCCAGATGGGGAGCTGATGCTAGAGGAAGCGTAGTGGCACTAAGAAAGAGGGGCAGTTAAGAGGGAAATTTAGAACATAAAATCGTTAGCATTGGTGACCCGAATCTTTGGAGTCAAAGGAGTGGGAGGTGACAAAATTGAGTTCTGGGTTTCTGAGCTCATGTAACAGATTGAACAAGAGAGACATTCAGTGGGCTGGAGAAGCTGGAATACAACACACATGAGGGAATATGAAAAGTTTTATTTGGAACATGTGGAGTTTGGTGCATTTGTAGGGAATGATCAGAAAAGTAATCGTCACCAGGTGAGGTGGCGCACATCTGTAATCTCCACCAGGTGAGGTGGCGCACATCTGTAATCGTCACCGGGTGAGGTGATCACATCTGTAATCTCCACCGGGTGAGGTGGTGCACATCTGTAATCTCGAGGTAGCGCACATGTGTAATCATCATCGGGTGAGGTGGCGCACATCTGCAATCGTCACTGCGTGAGGCGGAGCACATCTGTAATCTTCACCTGGTGAGGTGACTCACATCTGTAATCATCACCGGGTGAGGTGGCGCACATCTGTAATCTTCACCTGGTGAGGCAGGGCACATCAGTAATCTTCACCTAGTGAGGCGGCACACATCTGTAATCTTCATCAGGTGAGGTGACTCACATCTGTAATCATCACTGGGTGGGGGGCGCATATCTGTAATCTTCACCTGGTGAGGCGGAGCACATCTGTAATCTTCACCTGGTGAGGCGGGGCACATCTGTAATCTTCACCGGGTGAGGTGGCTCACATCTGTAATCTTCACCTGGTGAGGCGGGGCACATCTGTAATCTTCACCTGGTGAGGCAGCACACATCTGTAGTCTTCATTGGGTGAGGTGACTCACATCTGTAATCATCACCGGGTGAGGTGGCACATATCTGTAATCTTCACCTGGTGAGGCGGTGCATATCTGTTATCTGAACACATTGGGGCCTGAGATGAGAAGGTCACCTGAGGACAGCAGTTGAGTTTTGTCTGGGCAATCCAGTGAGACCCTGTGTCTACTGGGATGGGGGAGAACTTAGACATGAAGGTGCACTCCTGTATTTTCAGCTACTCGGGAGGCTGAGGCACGAGGATCACTTAAATCCAGGAGTTTTAAAAAGGTTTTAATCCAGTGAGCTATGACTGTGCCACTACACTCCAGCTGCCATAACAGAGCAAGATGATATCTCTAAAATTAAAAAAAAAGGGGAAGTAAGGAAGGAAGGAAAGAAAGAAAGGAGGAAGAAAGGGAGGGAGAAAAAGGGAAGGGAAGGAGGGAAGAGAGAAGAAAGAATGGCAAGGAATGGGAGAGAGGGAGAAGAGAGAGGAAGGAAATAAGGAAGGAAGGAATGTAGGCAAGTCGGGAGGGAGGGAAGGAAGTAAAGAAGAAAAGCAGGAATGTTGGTTCAATACATATTTAAGCTCAGAGGAAAGGTTTTGGCTGGGCTGTAACATACGAATATGAGTCCAAAATGTACAGGTGGTAATTAAAGTCAAGGATAAAAAGAAATTTATCTGGGAAAGGAAAAAGTATATTGTGAACACAGAAGAGAACCTCAAAGACTCTTATATTGAAAGGGTTTGTGTAGACAAAAGAGTATACAAAGCATATAGGAAAGAAGCACCAGGAGAAATGACAGGTGAGCAGGGAGTGCACCGGGCTAGAGAGGTGAATGGAAAAGTGTTAGAAGAGGACAGGTGGGGAGCATTTCATCGTGCTGTTGAGGATTGAAAAGAGTTCCTTGAATTCAACAATGTGGAAAAGTATACCAACTTATTGAGATCATTTTGGAAGAAGGTTGATATGCTAATCCTAACTGGAGTGGAAAAGGACAAAGTGAATACCATGGGGATATGAAGGTGGCTTCAAAGAGAAAGAATCACTGGAGGAGAATAAAATGAGACAATGAGATGACAAATGGCAAATCAGATGACAGAACTACATTTTGTTTTTATTTTCATTTTATTTATTTATTTATTTTGTGAGACAGAGTCTCAAGCTGTCACCCTGGACGGAGTGCTGTGATGTCATAGCTCATAGCTACCTCAAACTCTTAGGCTTAAGCGATTCTCTTGCCTCAGCCTCCCAAGTAGCTGGAACTACAAGTGCCTGCCACAACACCTGGCTATTTTTTGGTTGTAGTTGTCCTTGTTGTTTGGCAGGCCTGGGCTGGATTTGAACCCACCAGCTCTGGTGTATGTGCCCGGCGCCTTAGCTGCTTGAGCAACAGGTGCTGAGACATACATTTTGTTTTTAAGTGAAAAATGCTTTCAGTATATTTAAAAGCCTTTAGTATAATATCATGTTCTGGAGATGAATAGTGGTGATGGCTGTACAACAATGTAAATATACTTGATACCATTAAATTGTACATTTAAGAGTGGTTAAAAGGGTAAATTTTATGTCTAATAAAATTTCTAATAATATTTAAAAAGGAGAAGATAAACTCATTGAAAGGATTTAATTGAGAGGGAGAGATGAAATACAAAATAAAGAGACAACATCATTAAAGTTATATCACTTCAATAAGGCAGGAAAGGTATGGTATGAAATATGGTTACAGGGATTTGCCTTCAGAAGAAGAAATAGCACCTCTTTCAGAAATGAGTGTGATACTGTGGAAATGAAGAGCTTTTCATGGGGTAGCTTGAATTTTACCCGAAAGGCCTTAAGGATAAGGTAGAGTGGTGGGAAAGATGAAAACAGTCTCTGTCCGTGCCAGAATTTACAGTCTTTTGGAAGCAAACAAATAAGAAATAACAAGAACATATGCCAAATGCTGCTTTGGGGAAAATGAACCTGTTATGGGAGCATATTCACAGGGGGCCATAATGGCAAGGATCGGGAAGTTTAATCTTCAGGAATCGATATTCGTGTTGCTGCCTCAGGATAATTAGGAATTAGCTAGGGCTAGAAAAGAGGCAGATGAGTGTTTCTGGCAGGGAACATTTTTAAAAAGTGGGGGGCAGAGTAGAAAAAGGAAGTGACCTTGGGGGAAGAGAACTTGAAGCATTTGAGGAAGGAACTAAGGCAGTTCAGAGTTGGCTGGAGTGGAATTATTTTAGGAAGCAGTGATGTAAAAACTTGAGCCACAGAGAGAGGCTGAATGGGCACGTGGTGTGTAAATGGCATTAGCAGCCTTCTCCTGGCCATCTCCATCGTGTGCCGTCTACTTCTCAGACGTGCTTCCCTACATTTCCAAATCGCAGTGATGGCATTCACATCTGCTCTACGGAGACAACAGGCTGTGTTAAAAAGAGCACTGAATTAGGAATGAGCAGATCTACAATCTAGCACTGCTGCTATCACACTTTGCATGCAGGGCTGTGGGCAGTTATTTAACTTCTCTCTTATAGTCACTATCATTATTGCAAATGGGAAGAATTAAGTTAGATGATCCTTCAGATTCTTTCTAACTCAACAAAATTTTTATTATAGGATAGATAATACAATTATAACATATTCAGTACATACCACACTAAAAACAAAAGCCAAGCTTTGACAGAAGTTGTTCCAAAACTATTAACCCATCATTGTACGTCTGTGTAACATAAGTAGCACCCCTTGTGCAGTCTGTTGGACTGATGTGATGAGACATCACTTTGTGTACTCTGAGGGTTAATAGTCCTGTGCTGCCATCGGTAACAGGAATGGTGCCTTTTGACATTTCAAGTGACTTTCACTGAAATTGTTGAAGACAATATTATCTAAATAGTGTCATCAAGCAATTTTTATGACAAAATACAGTCTGTGGACAACAGGCGATGGTGCTTAGGGGCAAATAATTTATGAAAGGCCAAAGATTTGTTGTCAACAGTTATCACTAATTGTTTCAACATTCATTCGGTGCTAAAATACAGCACTATTAGTACCATTTCACACTTTGAAAAATAAGATTCACCTTTCTAGCATTGATTAGGCCATGCAGGTGGTGATGCTGTGGTGTGTCGTCCATGAGCGGCTTATGGAGGTGGCTCTTCTGTTAGCAGAAGGAACACATTGCAGCATTACATTTAGGGGAATGCAAGTAAATTTTTAGATGTTCTGGATATCACCAGAAATCATCACATTTCTTTTAGAAAACATTTTTGTTTGTTTTGGTTTAGTGTATTTTCAAATATTAAAATGTACACTCAGCCGCTAGGGGTAAGAATTCTAGTCAGGAAAAGGTGACATTCCTAAAGAATATCTTAGATCAGGGTCACGTATCCTTAAATAGAGAGTATCATTGATACTCTCATGATTTTGAGATCATTTAGTCTTCACAAGGTTTCATTTTTGAACTAGCTCTGTTTTTACCCATATATTGTATATAAAGAAACTGAGACATACAGATACTAAGTAACTTGCCCAGTGTTACAAATCTGTAAGCTTAAAGACCTGTACCCAGAAGCATCCTCTGTCTGACTCAAATGCTTATGCAGTTAACCCCCTGGCTCAGTTGTGTTAATCTAAAAGGAAAATAAGAAAGAAAGAAAGCCAACCAACGGAGAAATGTAAGTACAAATAATATTTATTCATACAAAATTATACAATATAAGTATAAATAATTTTATATAAAATACTTCATCTTGATTCCTTTTTTCTTTTCTTACAAGCTCCACAGTTAAATAGAACCAATAGAAATCTTTTGAGAAAGAGGACAATTTATATTGTTTATTATTTTTTATTAGCTGTGAAATTTGTATTATGCATATATGTCTTTTAAATGATCTGCCTTAGTATACCCAGAATCTATTGTCATGGACACAGGACCAGAGTATTATGCATAGGAAATGTTTAATAACTAAAGATGATGAAAAGATGAATTTATATCAAAATTTGATATTGATGCCACATCACTTAGAACATGAAACACATCAGAAAAGAAAGCCAGAGAATATTAGCAAAACATATTTCTGTGTAAGCATCTTGAAGTTTGAAATGTGGCACTAACCCCATTTCAAGTGTTCAATAGACACCCAAGAGTAGTGGCTGCCATATTGGATAGTGCAGCCCTCCAACAATAATTCACCCTTTAACTATTTCCCTTCTCTAATTATATGCAGCTCAGTTATTTATAGAAATCCACCCTTTAGGATTGTACATTGTCCCCAAATACTAAAGTCCGCATATTCTCAGCAGGATGTTGTAAAGTCTTTTCAATTTGCTTCCTAGAATGTGAAAGCTTTCCCATTCCAATGCAGTACTTTGTTTCCATCAAATTACAAAAATGATTCTTTCATCATTCTGTTTTAGGTCAGAGTAGTGAAATTTCACAATTATGTAGAAAGCTTCTTCGTGTTCCTTCCTTTTTTTCTTTTTAAAAATTCTGAGCTGTCTAGAAGAGATTCGCTTAGATACCTTTTGGAGCCTGAGTCATTTCCGCAGCTGCTGTCAGCCTGGTGCGTCTTCCATGGTGATTTTTGTACTTCTGCATCAGATGTTGGATTTCCCCAACCTTACAATTCTTAATTTTCCCATCACTTCACAGTGCTAGGAAATTAGCAACGTATAGAAGATATTGCAGCAATAATATTGAAACACATCTAGGTCTCAGGACCAAAAGTGGCCATGTAGTGGTCTGTGACTGAAGCGCCATTCAAGTGTTTCTGGACAGTAGATGTCTTCTCATAACCCATTTTAAATCTTATTTTTTAGACCTATGTTGTAGGGCTTGTCATGGTAAACAAAGACATCAGAACAGTTGAAAATGTAGGCTTCAGGATTTCAATTTGATCAGTAATGGCTTAAAAAATAAGAGACCAAGAGAAGAAACAGATTTACAGGATCTGTGATGACTATTTGGCTTTTCTGGTCTATTTTTTTTTCTTCCCCAATATTTTTAGCCATTTTGCATGACTTATGTAGAATTTTAGGCACATTAGAACCTTACTTATTGAAGATGCTTAATAGATTTTTAGGACTTCAGTGCAATCAGTGGTACTGGATGAGATCGTACCTTTCAAATGCCATTGCATCAGAAATCACTATATGAGGACTGCCAATAGGTGAAGAAGGGCAGACTTTTCTTGTTTAGTTTTGTTTTTACAAATGTACCGTTTTGAGAATGCATGGACTCAATGGCATAGAGCTAGTCTTATAGTTGAAAAGTAAACGTGCTGAGGATTTTTCTTTGCATGGCTAGTCTTATACACATTTCAGGCTTGGTAGCAGGCCATAAATTTATTTCTTGTCAAAGATAGCATCTAAAGGGTGGCCAGCATTATAACCCATTTCTTAGTAATAGTTAAGTAAACATAGTTACCCTTATAATTTACAAAGATGCTTATGTGTTACATTTCAAGCCCGGATAGACATTAGTTTTCAAAATAACCAATGCAGCTGCCTGGAACACAATTTTAGCTATAGTAAATCAGGAAAGAGAAAAGGATGATACATGTTTTTTCTAGTCTTCTCTCTCTGGAAGACATCTGTGAATCTCTTTAATTAGAATCTCCCTAAAGCTTAGATGAGTTTTATCTTGATAGCACACCTGGGTGTAGATAAAACTCTGGAGGCTTTGAGACTTTATCTGAATAACCTGAATAGAATATTTGTAATTAAAAGGATTTAAAGAAAATACGCATAGTCATAGTGACAAATTAAATATATGTAGGAGATACATCCAAAGTAATTAGTCTTGAGCTGCTGAGCTTTTCACTGCTTTTGCTCATATTCAAAATCCCAAATGTTTTGAAATGGGAATAAAATTAAAATGCAAAAGTTGAACAGCTTTAGTTTTACTTTGGTGGCTTAAGAATACTTAGTTAATATGTGTTGCATATGTTCTTTTGCCTAAAGCAGATTTATTTCACTCACTTTTAAACTACGTAGTGTAATTAAGATGTTCTAACTTTAATAATTATCAGTACACTGAAGGAAAACATTTTATAATGAAAATCTTATAAGCAGTGGTTCTCAACCTTCCTAATGCTGCAACCCTTTAATACAGTTCCTCATGTTGTGGTGACCCTCAGCCATAAAATTATTTTCCTTGCTACTTTATAATTTTGCTACTGTTAGAAATTGTAATGTAAATATCTGATAGCAGGATGTATTTTCATTGTTACAAAGGAGTTGTGACCCACAGGTTGACAACTGCTATATAGTGAAAAAAAGTTTAATGAAAGTAAAGATAATTGTTTTAGTTAAGTGTATTACTATCGAATATTTGTCATTTGTACATTTAACTGAATCATTATTTCATATTCCTTTTTTTAACATGGACACAGAAAGAATGAAACTTGACCTAATATTTAATGTGTTTAACCCATGCCGAGTGATTAATGAATCTTATTTGGGTTCCCTTATTTTATAATTTAGAGATGGAAAGTGTTAACTTCTCTCAGGTAAAGGCAATTATCAATCCCCAAGTAGTTCTTAGAAAAAAACATATGAATAGAAATGACTGTTTTATACTCCTTTTTCATGGCATTAGACATGAGATTTTAATATTAGAAATCTTACATTTTAAAAGGAAATTAAAAAATATTTTCTTTGAAATCAGGAGGAGTAACTAATTGTTGTCAGTTATTTAGGGTAATTCTCTGAAATTTTCCAAGAGACTGAACTATTCATTTACACTGAACAAAGCAATTCATTTGAATGCAGGAAGCAGAGAACTACTTTCATATTTTATTTACATTTCTGTAGAGACTGTAGAATTATCCCCAAGGGAAATGAGTAACACTTGAGACCAAAGAGGCAGCAGACCACAGAATACTGGCAGAATATTAAAACATGTGACATGCGCATACTTACACACTTCCATACAGACACAAGGGGTATAAGAAGCTGGCTATACACTGGTTGTGTGTACCCGAGGGAGAATATTCCACTGTTGTCACCATTTCTTAAGTAACTCGTCTTGGTATGACTTTCTGTATCTATGTCTGCAAATTTTAAAATTTATTTGCTTACAGTTTTAATTGTATAAACAGCTTAAAATGTTTACAGGTCTGAGTTATACTAGTGTTAAAAAGATGTGTACACTGGATCTCAGAAATACAGTCTGAAAGTTACAACTAGAAAATTGGAGTACCTGTGACATCTTTAAAATCCTACCTATTAAAAAAAATAAAATAAAATCCTACCTATTTGTAGGGGACTAAGAGTGCTGTTGGGTGATTTTATGAAGCTCAGGCCTGAGGAGGTCAGAATCACAGCTTACAAGGGTTTGAGGATGAATTCCTGTCTTGTCCAGGATGAGTGTAAACTCTGCCTTGGCTTTTTAACGTGCACACACTGGCATTATTTATGATGTTGGTGCACTCTTCTTCTCTGAGATTATTACTGTAACTATGAGTCTTAATGGCGGGACACTTCGTGATGTGGTTTGTTAGATGTTATTTTGATATAAGCAAGGACTGAAAAGGATAAAGGGATCTTAAAAAATGGCTAAGGTATATGAAACTAAAATCACTCAAAACTTTTTCATGAATAATAATAATTTACCTTAATTATTATATCATTGCTTATGCTTATTTTATAGCTCTTGATCAGATAGGTAGTAATATTTTTATTCCAAATCATCTTCACATTCATTTTTTATACCCATCATACGCTTTCTTTACTTTTGTCAGTTAGTATTGCTCCTTTTGATTCATACCTAGGTTCATAGAAAATAATGGGAAAATAAAGCTAATTTTGATTGTCCTTGTTCCTTTTCAAAAATAGTAATATAAAGCTAATTTACTCATATTCCCATCTATCTTACATGTTTGAAGCCATCTCAGATATCTTCTCTGGCTAACCACTGCTCTAACAATAATAATTTTTTATTGTTCTTTACTCCCTAAAACGATTCTCTTTCCAGAAGACAATAATCTTTTGTAAGGATAGGTTTAAAAAGTAAGTAATGATGCTTACTTACATATTTGTGTGCACACTCTGGATACATTTAAGGAAAGCTTTGGTGCCACATTGTTTTAACATGTCTTTTTTAGTTTTGTTAGGAAGGTTCTTGGTAGAGATGTTGGTTGCTCTCTTTTTACTTTTAATCTTAAGTGGCCTTAAATAACTTTTTTTATTACCTAGAACCTGGAGATACAGTAAATATTAATTTCTTTACTTTCTTGTGGAACACAGATGGACAGGACTTATCAGACTAATTTACCTTCTGCAGACACAGAGTTTAATAATTACTGACATAATCTTAACCATTTGGGTAGAGCATTTGCTGAAATCTGTTTTTAAATGAATGTTGTTCATTATTTTAGCAAAGCAATTTTCCATACACTGATAAAATACATTTCTTTTTAATATCTTCTTTTTTATATTCAGCACAGGGGCAGGTAATAGAGATATAAATGTACATTAGACGGAGTCTCTGTCCTCAAGGAATTATCACTTTCTGTTGGTAAAGACAGGTGAAGGTTCACACTGACAGCTTCAGTGGGAAGCACTGAGAGCTTCAAAGGCACAGAGGAAGTTGATGGCAGAACCAAGCCTTGACAGACCAAGTTGGTGTTTGGTAAGTGAATAAAAGGAGGAAAGAATAGAGAAGTTCAAGAAAAGGGAGACAGTATATGCAAAAGCATAAAGACAGTAGGTCGTCTGACAAATTTAGGAACACTCAGAGAGCTGAATATGTCTGTGGACTCAGGTATTAGAGGTGAGTGAGATTTAAAATACAGGATTGGAAAAGTAATCAGACCAATCATAAAACATGTTATAAAATATGCCTGCAAGGTTGGGTAGCAATGGAAAGACATTATCATCCCTCCCATGGAAATTCCTCATCTTTTAATTTTTTCGTTGTATTTATTAGGTAAGCCTGTGGCTCTGGTTAAACTCAGCTGTCCATAGACTATGTGCTTGCATCTCAGTGGATGAACACTGCTGAAAAAACACAAATTTGGCAATTATTCTTGCTTAAAATTCATCATCCTAAATCTCAAGAGCCCAACCTGGCCGAATGTTCCACTGTCCTTCAATGGCATGTTAGCTTTCTTACTTTCCCAAATGGTCATTTTATAACTTCTTCTCTTCCCATAAACTACTACATATCCTGAAATCAATAAATGTTAGTGATGATGATGGTGATGATGATGATGATAATACGATGACAGTTATGATGATGGGTTGATGATGTTTACGATTTGTGCTGTCTCAGCCTAACATATTAGGACTTGATTCTGTAATTATTCCTTCTCTGCTCTTGTAGTATCAGTTTTCTTTCTCCATTAAGTTGTTACTGTTGGCATCTGGGTGTGTCTTTTATTTTGCTATTAATTTATTAAGAGGGAAGAATTGCATTAAGAAGACTATTACCTGTTTCTAGTATTTTTAAGCACTCAGTGACAATTTTATATAGATTTTTAAATATTTAAATCAGAAAATGTATTTTACAATCTGTAAAAACATTGTAAAAACCTGATGACTGGTTGTAAGCATTCTAATTCGGAAATCATTATGTTGCTTTATTTGTTTTATTTAATTTTTTCCAGTTTAATTTGTAGCTGGAAAGTAGACTAGTGCTGTTCTGTGTCAGAATCTATGTTGATCACTCTGTGCAAGATCCCAAAGCAAAATGACATGTTTTTAAAATGGGTCGGTTCAGAGGATGCAGGACCAGTATCTCATCAAAGCCAGGTTCTTAACTATTTATCTGTTCAAAAAAAGCGAGACAGTTTTTTTCTGAAATGATTTTTGTTTTGCAAGCAGCCTAGTAGCAGAGACTGGGCTCTGGTGCCCCATTACAGTTGTACTTCATTTGCTTTGTCTAAAGTTATAGAATTGTACAACTTTGATTCTTACAGTCTCTGCAGTCGCTGGGGGAGGTCGAATAGTCTAAGCTTCCATTCAGTAACCCTGACATGTCCACTTTTAGCGATCACTGCTCCTTTCACTGTGTGTTTACAAAACTCTCCTAGAATTTCTCCAGCAGTCGATGCTCACTAGTCTGCAGTTTTGAAAATTCATCTCCTGCCAACCTTTTCAACATAGGTTTCCCGATTGTTATGCCTCTCGGTTTGGCTGCTTTCCCATTCCTGTGACAACACAAATAATATACTTTATGGTTATATGATTGCATTTACTTGCAAATTGTTACATTTTCCCCAGAATATAACCTGCCTGGATATAAAGATAACTGTAGTGAGTGCTTAGTCTCATCTTCTCATTTCTTTCTTTCTTCCTTTTTTTTTTTTTATTTTTAAGAGACAGAATTTATTCAGGCTGTTGTGCAGTGACACAGTCAGTTTCCTACAGCCTCACCTTCCTGTTCTCAGCTGTCAAACTAGCTGGACTACAGGTGCACATCCTGATACCCAGCTAAGTTTTTAAATTATCTTTATAGAGGCATAGTCTTGCTGTGTCGCTCAGGCTGGTCTTGAACTCTTAGTGTCAAGTGATCCTCCACCTTGGTCTCCCAGAGTTCTGGATTACAGACATGAGCCACCGCTCCCCGTTCCAGTCTCACCTTTTCAACTTCAAGGCTTGAGTTCTCTCTTAATTGCATTCATAGTATCTATTACTGTTTATAGTCATTTTCTCTGATGGAGAAGCAGAAACAAAGTATAGTTGAAGTCATTCTGGTCATTGTGCATTCTGTTATTTAGCATGTCTTTCGAGCACTAAGTTACATGTATAGTCTTCACATTTTTTTTTACTCTGGTGTGACTTAAAAGCACTTTCTTCTTGTGCAAAGGGCAGGTGAATAGAAATAATGATAATAATCTTGATCATGATACTGCTATTGCTGATGTGATGTTAATAATGATAATAATGGTGTTCCTAATATGATACTGGTAGAGCCCAGAGGATGATAACAATGATAATACTGCTACTATTAGGAGTAGCATGTCATGAGCAACACACACAACGCACACAAGCACATGCACACACATTTAACTGAACATTCACTATGAGCCATGAATTAAATAATATACTTTAAGTATACTGTTCATTTAATCTTCACTGGAGTTCAGTAAGCTAGATATTGCCTTTAATTTATGGATGGACAAATTGAGAATGTAAATACCTCTTAGCTAGTGTTCACATTCTGCCTTCTCTAGGCTTAAAACCCATTTATATGGCCATAATGCAGTATAGAGAGATAGACATTTCATGCCTACACTGACTTTTCTGTTATCTGACAAGTTCTCTTGAGCTTGTTCTGTGGCTTCCCCCATTATCACTTCACTTTTAAGCCAGCATTTTCCATCTGGGACTTAAAGTTTTGAGGGTTTTTTTTTCCATTTTAGTATTTGTGTCTATGAGGTCATACTAAAATTCTTCTCTGGAATTTTGAGAATCAACTTTTTCTAAAATTCAAATCCATGAGGGGCAATGTCTGATAAGCAGTTAATAAGTTCTTATATAAAAATAATTCCATCACCATTCCTCTTTTATGCCCTTTACCAAACCATTTTTTTTTTTTATTCTGGTTAGTCAAATTTGGGTCCTATTTAGAAATTTTCCTATATTTGTTTCCATAATCCAAGTTATGGAAGAATAATACATGTCAAGTATCCATCAGTATTTTTTCTTAGTTTATTAGAACTCTAATAAGTCATAAGTAATTGAAGTTTCTTCTGAGTACTGTCTGATTTCCACCAGTTTTGTAATCTGTAAATTTTTACTTTTGTCTATCTGGTTAAATAGCTTCTGGTATGCTTTCCTATAGAATATCATGTTTTCCCTCATCATTCCGTGTTAAGTTTGGTTAGGATTTAAACCATAACCTAAATCCAAATTAAGTGTCCTATGGACTTTAGTCTCATTCATTTATTATTCTTACACCTAGCAAATGCCAGGCACTACAAGGTCCTGGGTATATATGTAAAGATAAATAAGATAGATATATTCACACATTAATCTTTCAAATAGTTCTGGGGTATCTGGAACTGGTTCAGATTATGATTGAAGGAAAACAGCGTTTTCTAAGAGCTCTATTGGGAAGACAGTTATGTAAAAGTTATAAAGTTGGATGAATGCTAAAAAAGAAACTGAGAGGCTGGAAAGGCAGAAAATAAAGTGATCTAGCCTATTATAGGGTTTTGAGGAGACATCTTGAAGGAAATGACAGTTGGCCTAACATTCAATGAAATGAAAAGGAATTGCCTTTGGATGTTTATTTTGTACCAAAGACTTTTTATAAGTTTAGGTTGGGTGTTTATTAATTCAACAAACACTTAATTCTTATCCCGTTGGCTTTCTAAAATGAATTTCTATGATTCTCTGCTTTCTTAGCTGTAGAATGTTCATAGTAGGTTACAGTAAATATTCAATGAGATGTCTATGAATGTTTTTGTAAACCATATATTGACTTCAAATCATTTATCTTCTTCTACTTGTAATTATCTATAAGATACTGAATGAGATGCAGTGAGAATGCAATGTCTGTAGGCTTTATTCTGTGATTCCTGTATAGGAATCTAGTCCAGTCTCCCTTCTTTTTCCTCCTGGTATTTACAGAAATGATCTGATAAATTTTGGATGAAATTTGGAAATGGAATTGTATCATTTGCTATCCTAAAATTTATGAAAATTGTTTTATTGACTGGCATGATTTAGGTATGGTCTTTAATTCCCTGCCAGAAAGTTACGACATTTTAATAATCCTGCAGTGCATTTACTTAACAATTACTCGTCAGTCCTCTATGAATTATTATGTTGGCACTAGAGAAGTGATATTGTCCTTTGCCTTAAGGAATTGAGTCAGAAGGCATTGCCATTTCAAAAGTAATAAAATGCTTGAAAGCGAACATGAGCCTTATGTCAATTTAATCACTTCATCAGTGTTAAAAAGTGCTACAACTTGATTCTAACTAAAATAGGAAACAAAGGTTAAAGAATTTTTATGTCTAAGACTTACATGAGGTCTTCTAATATCCATGAACATGTGAAACAGTTAATTCATTTTAAAAGAATGAATTGTGAAATGAACTTGTTTTATGTCTGTTTTTTCTTTGAAATTCTATAAAAATCCTCCCCTATTTAAAATGAGTCTTCATCACAAGTAACACTAAAATATTTTAATGGATCATAGAGCAAAGTAGTGAACACTGGTGTAGATGGCATTCCAAGAACTGATCATAATTCAGGAGGTTGTCCTTAAACACAGTAGTTGCTGGGTCAATGATTATTTGAAGGGAATGGTTAGGCCATTGACTATTTTCCAAGCTGTATAGATGTTTTGTGTTGTTAATTATTGGTCCGGCTATACTCATGCATTCCAGATAACTATCAGCTCTGTTCACTGTCTCAGCTCATTTGTTTTTTCATAAACGTATTTTTTTATTTCTGAATAATTACGTTATTCATCCAAACTTCCTTTTTGTTTTCCTAATTCATACCTGAGATTGGTACAGGGACCTTGTCCAGTTTTGCCATGCTTATCTTGGTTCCTCTGTGATCATGTTGTCTTATAGGGAGAATTGTTACTGTTTTGCTCCTTTGTTCTTTAAAGCATTCAAATAAGAAACAAGCTGTAGGGTCCATAACAGGGTCTGTGAAGATGGAGCATAGATAACTTAGATGAAGCCCCTTTGGGGGCCGAGAAAAGCCTGAATGATGACTATGTCGGCAAATCACGCTTTCACATTAAACATGGGTTAGATCTTCAGTGCCCCAACAGAAATAACTTGGTGATTTTAACTTTTATCACGATGCACTAATAACTATTAGTATACTATATTATCCATAAATAAAATTACAGGTTAAGACGTTGAAGACTGTGAAGTGCTAAATAGAAATACCTCAACACATGCCCCGGGTGCACTGCTTCCCTTGCAGTCTTTCTTGCGAACCCTGTATGGAACATTTTCTTATCAGCAAGTAGAGTGGCTTCTTGCTGCCTGTTTTGTGCAACAGAGTGCTTCAGTCTGGACTGCTGTTTCTTAAACTTAAGAATTCTGCTTACATCTGCGGCCCAAAGTCCTGTGAGAAACAGCCTGCTTTTCTATAGGGGATGTAGCAAAGAACCATGGCAGGCGTTCAGTGCTTTCAATGTGGGAGGGATGCCTGGCAAGGGAGAGAATGGAAGAAAAGTGAGTAGGTAGATTACAGAACAAAGAGCATAACAGAGGAGGGCTTGGAGATGAGATTGGCATGAGATTGAACACACTCTCTTGTTGGCATGAGATTGAACACAAACAAGCATTTTACATAGATGTCTATCTTATGGATGGGAAGGAAAATCTAAACATTTGCTTAAAGTCCACATGTTTGGAAGACGAGAACAATTGACTAATTGACTTCTGAAGAGAATTGCCTTGTAAGGAACAAAGAAAGTTGTGTTTGGGTGCCTTCTCTCAGCCCCCACTTTTTAAAACAAAACAGGCTCTGTTTTTTCTCTTTTATGTACTAGAGTTTCTATTAAGACTCCATATGAAAAAAGAAAACAGTTTTTCTAGGGGAAGAAGTGTGAAAATCATAGAATCCTTACTTTCTTGTTTCCTTTATGCCTGGCATACACAGACAGGTTTACTGAATAGATGAACAAATGAATTGTTCTCCAAAGATTGTGGTATATTAGTCAGAATCTTCTATTTTATACAGGTAAAGCCCATTTAAGTCTGGCTTTTTTTGTATTTAAATCATATTAAAACCCACAATTTCTTTTCTTTGACCTCTTTATTTACACTTCTGTATAATGATTATTTATCCCTGTCATTGAAAAAGAACATGACATGAATTTTAGAACCAGTTACAGATTTTTTTTCCTCAGAATATTTTGTCCTGATGTTTTTATTTTTAGCCTTTTATTTATTAGTAAACTGCGAAGGGTTTACACATGTGACTATACTGAGTATAATATAACCTGAATTTTCTCATGAATTTTCCTTTCAATATTTAGGAATAACATTATTTTGTCATGCGTTATATCTGATAATTATACTAAATATTATTTTTTGACACACAGAAGAAAATATGCAACTAACCCTGTGGTGACATTATTTTTTATGCATTTTGTGAACATTTATTAAGTGCTCACTATCTTCCCGGGGTTGTACTAAGTAACTTGCTATGTAAAAGGTAGATGTGAGTCTTAGTCTACAAAAATTTAGTCTTATATGTGGAGCCAGACACTACAAATGCAAGATTGGCGTGTTATCTGTCTCTTTTGGGTATTATGGGTATACATAGAAATCATAGTGAAGGGGAGAGAGCTTTAGGTAAAGGAAAGTGCTTAAGAAGTGAAGAAAGATGAGTTAGATTTAAGATTTGGCCACTACTAATAGTGAGTGGTGTCTTGGACAACTTATTTAATCTTCTTTTCCTCTCGGTTTTCTTAGCTATAAAATGGCAATGGATGATCCCCAAATTTTACATGAATTAAATGCTCATTTTTAAAAAGTTTTTTGTGAATTATATATACTCTACAAATATTAGATTTCTTTGTGTCCCACGGAATAGCAAGTAAAAGTTTATAATGTTATAGGCAGGTATCAAGTAGCAAAATTAGGGACTGGCTAAGAATGACATCTTACTTTCCCACAAGTGCCGTGTAAATTAGCATTCATCTTACAAGCATCTTCTTTCTATATGCATATTAATTTCCTGTGATCTGCCAGCATTTGAGACTTTTCTGGAATGGATAATAGATTGTCGTGGCATGTGACCACTTACTGTGAGGAAATGTATAAAGCAAAGGTTTTCAGGAGTCATGAAATAGCAATTTGAAGATAATTGCTACTTATTCAGAGTGATTGAAATCCAAATAATAAAGTTGGGTGGAAAAAGACTGCATTATGTTCCCTTTTTCATGCTCTAGGGCCTCCCATTAAACAGTTGAACAGTGACTCACCTTAGGTAAGCTCATTTCATTTGGTCTTTCTGTAAGCCACAAAGTAGATGATCTCTTAGAAAAAAAATAAGTGGGACTATATTGAAATAAGAAAATTTCCTTAAAGTTTTTGAATTCTCATATTATCAGAGTTAGAGGGAACTCAGGAAAATGAGGGTACTAAATGGGTGGAAGCACAATGCCATAAAAAGTCCTGGATAAATGACAGGAGACCTGGCTCGTATGTAATTATATGACAGTTTCACTAATTTGTCTCATCTGTATAATATATTTATACTCTGAATAAATTTATGTAATCTCCAGAACTGCCAATTACACTGTGATTTTATAAAAAGCCATTGAATCCAAACTTGAAGATCACTTTTTTTTTTCAACTGAGGAAAGTATGCCAAAGAATAGCATATTCTCTTAGTAACTAGATAGTGTTAGTGATGGATATAAACGTAGTTATCGATGACGGAATTGGAAACCTGGAGGAAAATTAAGAATTTATCTACTCTGCTGGTTTCCACCAGTCAGATGGACATAAATTTAGTGATAGATGACAGAGACCTGGGGGAAATTAAGACTACTCTACTGGTTCCCACCAGGGGTGGTACCAATTGGAGAGAGAATTTGGAAATGTTAGGGATGTATTTTTGTGTGGGGACAGGGATGGTAAAGGTCTTACAGTATTTCGAATTGTCCTATATGATCTATTGTCTTTCACAGAATGCCATTGGTGTTCTGTTAAGGAATGCCAATAAAACAAGCTCTCATTTTACAATTAATAAGGCACAATGCTAAGAAGTAAAGTATGACAATCCTAATTATAAGCATTTGTGGCTTACCCAGGATTTCCCTGATACACAGCTTGTTCTACCCTATTTCTTTGTTTCCTTTGCACCTCAGTTGTCGGCATAAAGGTATTTTCTCCTGCTTAGGTAAACTGCAGCATCAAATAATTTACAGGTCACACAAAAGTTTATCTAAAATCTTATATGATTTGTCAGCTTTTTGTTCCAGTTACATTCCTTGTTTCTAAAGCATTAGCCACCTTATAGTCATGGATTTGCTAAATGCGATATCCTCAAAGTCAAAAGATGAGATGATTTTATAGAGTAGTTTGCTTATTTGTTTATTTTAAAGTACTTTCAGACCATACCGGAAATATAATCATGGATTCTTCCATCTATAAGGCATCACAGCTGCTGCTGAGTCTTCTCTGACCTGCCTACGTCTGCGTAAGAGCATCAGACATGTTTTACCAGGTTCCCCCATCACAGTACTGACAACTGTGCTGTGTTTACCTGGTTAATGATTTTTCTCCATTAAACTATTAGCTTCCTGTGATCAAAGACTATGCTTTATTCACCACTGAATTCTCAGTGCCTCTTGTAGGTTTTGATTTTCATAGTATAGTATAACCTTCATAGTGAAGCACTTCTCTACACTGACCACCTCCTTAAGTTGACCTAATTTTCATAGACAGGACATGCACCATATGTACATATCAGTACAGCAGGTCTAGTTTGCTACGTCAACCACTTTTCCCTATGTTGACCAGTTTGTTACAGTCCCTTGGGTGTTCAGCATACAGAGGTTCTACTTTGAAACTCTAAACAGAAAATGTAGAATGGATATGGAGAGAACATGAGGAAGACCACATCCCTGTTCAGTTTATGGTCTTGTGAACTTGACCTCACTAGGACTCAGTATATTTGTCTGAAAAATAGCAATCGTAATAGTTTGTCCAGCTGAGGACTGGTTTGAGAACTGATAAACATGAGTACTCAGCAGAAACAAAAAAGGGGAAATTACAGCATATACCACAGAGATATAAGAGATTGTCTCAGACTACCACAAGAAACTCTATGACCAGAAATTTGACTTTGAATCATATCATCTCCCTTGACTTAACCAAGAAGGAGTAGATATTTTGAACAGAGCAATACAAAGCACTGAGATTGAAGAAACAATAAAAAAGTCTTCCAGCAAATAAAAGCCCTGGACCAGATGGCTGCACACCAGAAATCTATCAGACCTTCAAAGAAGAGCTTGTACATCACTCTATTAGACTTCAAACTATATTCTAAGTCTACAGTGATCAAAAGAGCATAGTATTGGCACAAAATAGACATATGGAATAGAAAACCAAAAGATGAAACCCATCTCTTGTGGCCATCTGATATTTGATTTAAAAAAAAAAAAAAAGAATACACTGTGGAAAAAAATCCCCATTCAATACATGACGTTGAGAGAACTGAATAACCACATGTAAAAGTCTGAAACTGAACCCATACCTTTCACCCCTTATAAAAATTGACTCAGGATGGATGAAAGATTTCAATCTAAGGCTTGAAATGATAAAAATTCTAGAAGACAGTGTGGGAAAAACTCTTGAGGATGTCAGCCTGGAGAAAGTTTTTTGAAGAAAATTTCTATGACAATTGCAACAACAACAAAAATAAACAAATGGGACTTAATCAAACTTAAAAGCTTCTGCACAGGCGAGGACACAACAATTAAAGCAAATAGATACCTTTAGAATAGGAAACAATATTTGCATGTTACAAATAAGAAACATGCAAGAAGGAAATATTCACTAGGGGTCAGATCAGGTGGGAATCTGACAAAGGATTGATAACTAGTGTCTACAGAGAACTCAAATTAATCAATAAAAAAAGCAAAAAATTCCATCTATCATTGGGCAAGAGACATGAATAGAACCTTCTTTGAGGAAGACAAGACAAATGCCTACCAAACATATGAAAAATTGCTCATAGTCCCTGATCATTAGAGAAATTCAAGTCAAAAGCACCCTGAAATACCACCTAACCCCAGTAAAATTAGCCCACATCACAAAGTCCCAAAGTTGGAGATGCTGGCATGGATGTGGTTAGAGCAGAACACTTTTACACTATTGATAGGACTGCAAACTAATACAACTTTTTTGGAAGGAAGTATGGAAAATCCTCAAAGAACTTAAATTAGATCTCTCATTTGACCTCCTGAAATCCCATTACGAGGCATCTACCCAGTAGAAAAAAATCCTCTTATCATCAGGACACTTGCACTAGATTGCTTATTGTAACTTAATTTACAATCGTCAAGGTGTGGAAACAACCTAAATGCCCATTAACTGAGGAATGGATGAACAAATTATGGTACATGTGTACCACAGAATACTATTTAGCCATAAAAAGATGGGGCCTTTGCATCTTTTGTATTACCCTGGGTAGAGTTGGAACACATTCTTCTTAGTAAAGTATCACAAGAATGGAAAAGCAAATATTCAATGAAGCCAGTAGATGATCTAATTCATGCTCGGATAGATGTGAAACTCAATTTAAGTTAAGAGGAGTAAGAATAAAGGAGATGAAAGAGGGGAGGAGGGGGAATTGGTGTGTTCCAACTTAATGGGCATGATGCAGGGGTTATATGGCACACCTTTTGGGTACAGGACTCAACTATAAGATGGACTCTACCTAACAAATTCAAATATTGTGACTTGGTTGTATGTACCTTCACATTAACCTGAAATTAAAAAAAAAAAAAAAAGGAATGAGTACTCAGGTATGTTAATTATATTGAAATTAAATATTTCTGCAGTAAAGTTAAATGATTCTTTTATAGCAAAGAATTTAGATACCATCGAATAGGGAGTATTTGACTAGCTTATTTTCTCTGATCTCTAATTTCATCATGGTAACATATTCAGGTAGGGGAAATGGTAAGCCAAGAGGAGATAAGGTCTTGCCAAGTCATCACAAATTCTAAGGGCTTTCTTGCCCTAGTATCTGAAACTAGTATGATTTGCTTTTTGCACATAAATAAACTGCCTAAGATCTGGGTTTGTGGTACTATTTTTGCAGTATACCATGTTTTTGTATTAGCTCTGTGTTATGTGATAATACTTAGCTGTCATAAGAGAACAACACACCTCCATTGTGTAATGACGACTGGTCAGTGGCATGGCAGTCATGGATGTGATTGCCAAGGCTCATGGGATTCTGAGGATGGCAGGCCTGGCTATAGCCTGAAACCTATCCCAAACGCTTGTTCTGAGGGTTGAGGTAATCACTGCATATGCCTAACATTTGGGAGGTGCTCGATTCCTAATAATATTTCCTAAGTGTTAACTGTGTCTCTATTTCTATGACTTTAAGACATTAAAAATATCTGTAAATGATCCAAAATATGGACTTTTATTTCTTTTGAATATTTATTTGATGCTTTCTTATATCTAGCACTGATCTAAGGGGATATGAGATCTGACACTTAAGTTCGTGAAATCATCCTGGAAAAAGTGCTGCATATCTCACTGATGACTGTCACTACAGTCACTATTCAAGTGTTCCTCTTGGGAAGCTGTGCACTGATACTAGTGTCTGGTCCATCCTCCAAAGCAATTTTGGTACTCTTTGTTTTCTGGAATGGCCATCAAAGTTGTCATTATATTATCTTTGCTATCTTGAATGTCATTATAATGTCTTCCTTCCAATATTTCCTTTATCTTTAGATAAGAAAAAAGTCATTGAGGGTCAAATCAGGTGGTTAGGGAGGGTGTTCCAATACAGTTATTGTTTATTGGCTAAAAACTCTTTCACAGACAGTGCTGTGTTAACTGGTGCCCTGTTATGATGAAGAACCATGAGATACTGGCCAAGATTTTCAGTTAAGATTTTCCTGTTTCTCTATCAATGGTCTATATTTCTCACAGTTTTCAATACTTAAGTCAGCCAAGCAAACTAATCCATGAGGGAGTGGGAAATTGGCCCACATACAGCCCTCCTCTGCCTTGGCTCCCCTATAATTAAAAGTCTGCCTTAAGGAATGTGCCAGAACAGTTTCTGTGTATTGTGATAAACTTGGGTAGATAAACAACTTTGGAAAATTGAAGTCAGTATAGCTAGGTATTTAAAAAGGTAAGAAAAAGTGAATTCTTTTTCTAATAACTTGCATCTTTGTATTTGTTTTTGAACATATTCATTGGGCATCAAAAAAGTGACATTATTATAATGTACAGAGCACAAAGCCTTTACTTCACAATTGTTTTTATCTGTAATTTATATAGAATTGTGATCACAAAGATAGTGATGATCTTTAATTAAAAAATTTTATGCCAAAATTGCCAAGTACCTGGAAAGATTTTTAACAACAAAGAAAACATTTATATGCTCACAAAGCCCAAAGAAATATAAAAATCTAAAAAGAAAGCAGTCAACAGCCTATATAACTGCCTTTTTATTGCTAGAAACCAGAAAAGCTTACAGCATACAGATTCCAAGTCATATCCACTTTGGTAGCAAGGAGCCTCAAGGTGTATACTTTCTGCCTAATAAATGCAAAAACAGTAAAACAAAAATGCGTAGTTTAACCTGTTTCCGATGAAGTTCTAAAAGAATGCTTTAGAGTTTATGAAGTATAATATTGGTAGACAAGTCCATATCATCTCACCAAGCTCTTGGAAAGCCTTGAGAATCAAATCAAACATAAACAATCTGTAAAAAGGAAGTATTTTTGACATTTTTTGTTTTTCTTGCTTTAAAAAATAAGGACGTAGTTTTTTTGTTGTTGTTGTTAAGCTTGTTGTGTACCTCCATCCCATAAAACATATGAAAGTCTTCTGTAAAGCTGAATTCAAGTAAATTTAATTATTTATTAAGGAGTTTCTAGCTTGTATATTTCCTTTATTTGCCCTTTTTCTATAACAATAACTCTCACTGTGGTACATGGTCCTGAGTGTTTTATTTTTTATTTTTTTTGTTTGTTTGTTTTTGGTTTTGGCTAGAGTAGAACTTTATTTGGATTGACCAAGGTTCAAATATTAACTTTATTCCCAAGCATTAAAATATCTGTACAGAACCAGAGAGACATAGTCTTTAGCCTTCCTGGGATCATGGTCTTTAGATCTTACTTGCATAGTTCCTAAATAACTTTGGCCTGTTACTTTCTGAATCTTAATTTAATTGTCACTTCACAGGGTTGCTCTGGAGATGAAGTAAAGTCATGTGTGTATCATGGTAACTATAGTGCCCAGTGCACCATATACTTTCGTCCTTTACAGTAGATGGTTATATGGTGTGTTTATGTGTGTACATACACGCACGTAACATACCTAATGGAAAGTCCTTTGAACAACTTCTCTAGTATGAGATATGATCATGACCCATGGTCTCTTTTGCTTGGTATCTTTTTGCACAGTGGTTTATACAGTCTGAATGAGAGAAGGGGTGTTAACTGAGTGCCTGGGTAGAAAACATATCCTAAATGGTGCAGTAGAAAGAGAAGTATCAACTACAGTATCAAATATGGGCTGTAAAAAACGAGCACTAGGGTGAGGGTTTAAAATCAGGGGGAGCCTTAAGGCCACTTGTAAGGACCCACTTGTGGCCATCTGGGTCCTTACATGTGGCCTTTTGACTGAATTCAAAATTTACACAATAAACTTTTATTTTTATTAATACATTTTGTTCATCTTTTATATTTTATTTTACTTTTAAAAGGAACATATTTCAAATACTAAGGAATAAAAAGTTTCAATGAAATAATCCTTCCTAGTTGACTGGGACAATGAAAACATTAGTGAGCTGTTGGGCTAAATCAATGACTGCTGTGCTGCAATTTATTTCTAACCTTCCCCGGGTGACTGGTGCCACTACAACATGAGGCTGGTTGGTGAGAGTTTATGGGAAACAAGTGCACCAGTCTGTTATCAGATTTTACAGTGGTGCACTGTGTTTCTGTTTGAAGTGGAATTAATGAATAGCTGCACAACTTGATAGTACTTTTTTATTCTGTCTTCTTAATAGCCCATCACATCAAAGAAGACCAAGAGAATGCTGAAGGAACAAATCGGATTTTTAAATGAGGATTGAGAATTGCAGTATTATCTTATTTCTGCTAAAGATAAGATGATTTGCTTGCTTTGTAATACTGCAATATCATCATTTAAGAAATTCCGTGCTCATCAGCATTATAACACCCATAAGGACCACAAGTATTTTAATATAGAAGGAGCAGTGTGAAAGGTTATATTGTAGAAATTAAAAGATAAAAGGTAAAAGCAAAGACAATTCTTTCAAGTGGCAATTAGACCTTAATATAATGCCACTGAAAGAACTTACTAAGTGCTTATATCCTTGGCGGAGGGCATTCTGTGATTTAGAAATTGTGAAAGAATGCATTGCTGAAGTTGTATGCATAAGATACTTAGACCCAGGGCGGTGCCTATGGCTCATCGAGTAGGGCACCGGTCCCATATACCAAAGGTGGAGGGTTCAAACCAGGCCTCAGCCGAACTGCAAAACAGAAGAATAGCCGGGTGTCCTGGCCGGCACGTGTAGTCCCAGCTACTCGGGAGGCTGAGGCAAGAGAATCGCCTAAGCCCAGGAGTTGGAGGTTGCTGTGAGCTGTGTGACACCATGGCACTCTACTGAGGGTGAAAAAGTGAGACTCTGTCTCTACAAAAAAAAAAAAATACTTAGACCCCCATAACGTCCTAAAGTACAAACAATTGCCTCTTTCAAAGATGACTGATCAGCATCCTGAATTAGCTTCTAACTTAAGAGAGCAACTTCATGTAATACTTCAAAAGGAAAATATATCTTATTCATTTGCTTTGGATGAATGAACTGATGCTACTTGCTCATTCAGGTTATAACAAGATTTTCTTTGCTACAAAGAGTTACTTGCATCACTCTTGTGAACTGAACATGGGGAGTACATATCTTCAACAACTTTTAAGATAAATATTGTGAAGTTGGATTGAATTTGGTACATTTAATGAGTTTACGTACAGATGGTGCATCTTTCATGACAGGAAAACACGAAGGGTTTTTTTGCACAGCTACAAAACGTATTAATAGATCCAGTTGCTCTCATTTCCTTCTTTCTTACTTTTTTTTTTTTTTTTGTGACACTCAATAGAGTTCAATGGCATCACAGTTCACAGCAACCTCAGACTCTTGGGCTCAAGCGATTCCCTTACCTCAGCCTCCCAAGTAGCTGGGACTACAGGCGCCCGCCAAAATGACCATCTATTTTTAGAGGTGAGGTCTCACTGTGGCTCAGTCTGGTCTCAAACTCACGAGCTCAGGCACCTGCCTTGGCCTCCCAGGGTGTCTCATTTCTTTTCATTATATCTTGCATCAGAAAAATTTCAATGCTAAAGCTACTATTTTAAGTGACATTTTCCAATAAGTTGTAAGTATTAACCATATTTGTGCAGATGCAACATGGCATGGTCCACTGAGTAGCATGCTAAAGTTGAAGGATGAGGGATTGAGTGTGGATTTGCTGTGTCATTCTGAAGTACATTCACTGTCACAGAAACAAGTGTTAGCCAAAATTTTATCTCTGTGAGAATAGTTTTATTTTACAAATATAATCAGCAATGTGAATTACTGAATGATCTCTGTAAGAATGCAGTATTTCTTAGTGATATCACATCAAATCAAAATGACTTGAATATTCTTTGCAAGATAAAACTAAGTCTATGTGATATGTGGCAAAACATTTCAAAAAATGCTACCTTTTTTATTGTTTGGGATTCACTGCGGGTACAAAGAATTAGGTTGCCCTGATTGTGGTTGTTAGGTAGAGTACCTCTTGTAATTGTGTCCAGCCCCCAAGAGGTGTGCCATACACCATGACCCCTCATTCGTTTCTGTCCTCCCTTCTCCCCAATTCCTCTCCCCCAACCCCACCCCTTGTATTAGATCATCTACTGTTTTCATATTAGAATTGAGTACATCAGATTCTTCCTTCTCCGTTCTTGTGATGCTTTACTAAGAAGAATGTTTTCCACCTCCATTTAGGTTAATACAAAAGATGTAAAGTCTCGATCTTTTTTTAATGGCTGAAGAGTGTTCCATGGTATAAATATACCATAGTGTTAATCCATTCCTGGGTTGGGGGACATTTAGGTTGTTTCCACGTTTTGGTGATTGTAAATTGAGCTGCCATAAACAGTTTAGTGCAAATGTCCTTACGATAAAATTATTTTTTTTCTTCTGGGTAGATGCCTAAATGCTAGCTTTTTTGTAAACACTTCTTTTTCCAAAGGAAATTTCAGATGGACATTTCCCCAGTTAGCAAGGGTCTTTGATTAGCAGGATGATACATATGGATCATTTGAAGGATACGCAGCTGTTACAGACCTATTAATTGAAGAATACAATGAAAGGTTCACTGACCTTGAGAATCATGACTCAAACTTGCATTTCGGCGGCACCTAATTAATAGCTCCAAGTCACCTAAAGAACTGTAGCTGGAATTGATGGAGCTCTCAGTAGATGACCTTTAAAAGTCATTGATCCGTATTTAGAAGTTTTCTCCTAACCCTTCAAATATGTACCACAGGTGTGATCCCGCCCTCTATCCTCACTCCCCCCACCCTCCCTCTCCCTCCCTTTCCCTCCCTCTCCCCTTTCCCTATCTTCTTGTGCAATAAGTGGG
>CAUYRH010074833.1:0-10658 GCA_963574655.1 Perodicticus potto
TGGCGGGTGCTTGTAGTCTCAGCTACTTGGGAGTCGGAGGCAGGAGACTCGCTTGAGCCCAGGAATTGGAGGTTGCTGTGAGCTGTGATGTCACAGCACTCTATCCAGGGTGACAGCTTGAGGCTCCGTCTCAAAAAAAAACAATGACTACAATCAATCAATCGGCAAGCAAGAGGTTTGTAGTCTGGGTCGAGTGATCTAGAATTTGTCCACCCTCCCTGAAGCAAATAAGCATCAATGGACTCTATGTTCTACTTTATTATGTATGCTGGCTCATGTACTACCCTCGTTTTTGTTCAAAGTCTCATTCTTTTTTCTACTGCACGCTACGAAAGAGATAGAACTCAAATTGTATTGTTGGCTACAAAATTTGGGGTAAATTTAATTTCCCTGCTGAAGGCTAGAAAATTACTTCAGTGTTAAAAGATTAGGGTTAACCTTATGGTTTATACAGAGATGTATAATTTTAGGAAATTGGTGGGAATACTTGCGTACTCAAATAATCTCACTGCTTTCTGATATGTAAATTTTAGGGAATTGGTGGGAATGCTTGCATACTCAAATAACCTCACTGTTTTCTGATATGTAATGTTTGCTTAAAAAGAAAATACACCAAGTCGTGTATTGTATTGAGGGCTAATGTTTGGGGTGAAAGAGCCTAAAAAGAGACCAAGAAAAATGTAAAAATAGAAAGAGAGAATCAAAAAAAAAATATTTTGCTTAGACTAGCTCTGGTAAGTAATTTAAGTCCCTCAAAATTGTACTGACTGCAAGGCAGTTCATAATTATTTGTATCTTCTAAATTATAGGCTTCAAAATCCATAGTCATGATTCTATCACAGAAACTTCTTCTGAATTACTTTGTCTGAGATTTTGGATGATGTCCTTAGCGTATTCAGCTGGAAGAATCTCTACAGAAGAGCGGAACCCAATGATGTCATCCTCATCTAGGTCCCTAATTGAATGCTCAGCATAATTTCATTTTATTCATTTAGTTGACACTTCTAGATAATGGGTCTAGAAGGGAGAGCAAAATAATATCTCTGCCTTCATAGACTTGCATTTTAAAGGAAAATGAAGAAATGATTACAGAATTAACCATAGAGAGTGCTATGCGAGCTATTATCAGTGAGAGTCGATGAAGAGGTCCTCATCTATAAATGAATTCTTAGGAGAAAAAAAATTACCTCATTCCAAGGTAGAAAAGACTTGGCTTTTTTTTTTTCTATTTTTCTAATATTAGAAATATTACTTGGGCAGCGCCTGAGGCTCAAAGGAATAGGGCTCTGGCCCCATATGCCAGAGGTGGCGGGGTTCAAACCCAGCCCCAGCCCAAAACTGCAAAATAAATAAATAAATATATTACTGTTTATTCTTTATTCTATTCTATTATTACTGTTTATACTATTCTATTATAAATATTACTGTTTACTCCATTATACCTATTTATTTTTCTAAGTTCGTGGAACTTTCTGACCCCTCTAGGTGCCGACTGCCTAATGGGAATATATTTATTTGTGATTGGAGCCTTTGACCTAAAATTTCGTGGGGAATACAATAAGCATGCCCAGCTGTGGATGGAGAGTAACCACTGTCAGCTTTTGGGATCTCTGGCCATTCTGTCCACGGAAGTGTCTGTTTTAATTTTAACATTCCTGACTTTGGAAAAGTACATTTGCATCGTGTATCCTTTCAGATGTTTGAGACCTGGGAAATGCAGGACAATTACAGTTCTGATTCTCATTTGGATTATTGGGTTTATAGTGGCTTTCATTCCACTGAGTAATAAAGAATTTTTTAGAAACTACTATGGCACCAATGGAGTATGTTTCCCTCTTCACTCAGAAGATACAGAAAGTATTGGAGCCCAGATTTATTCAGTGGTAATTTTACTTGGTAAGGAACTCTGTGTTATCAGCCCTTTCATTCAAATACCTGAACAACTTACTAAATTAAACTCATTATGCCTTCTAATGTTCACAATTTTTTTTTTTCCAGATCTTCTAATCAGTTTTTCTCAGTAAGGGTGGGGGTGAATTCTATCAGAATTCCCAAAGGGATTTTTTTTCCCCAAATTAAACCTTTATCATATAAATTCCAACCTGATACAGCCTAAGAAAAAGCACTAATCACTTGTATTTTATGTATTCATCCTAAAAATACTAATCAAAATATAATTTGGCTCTTTGCCTCTATAATATAAACATAATGATATTTATTTTATCTCTTCAAATTCTTGCAGGTAGCCATACACATCTTTGACTTAAGAATATACACACAACTGTTCCAAACCAGCAATATTTGAGAAAAATATTCTCAAAGAGCAGCACAAAGTAATTCAAATTTGTGGGAAAAAAATCACTAATACTGGAAAGTTTAGAGTCCCAAATATTCATTGAATTGCTATCATTTAGTTTTAATGTACCATTTTAAAATTAAACATTTCTTCATTCTTCATTACTTTGACAATACTTCAACTCAAAAAAGTATTATTTTTGTGCATCTTAGTATTAGTAATTCTTTACGAAGAAGAAAAAGTACTTGCTGTGTGCTTTGTATCTTTAATAATAGCTCCTAAAGGAATGTTTCATTTATTTGCTTTTTAAAACTGTTCATATGCATTAATCTATTTCTTGTGTCCTAAACAGGCATCAACCTGGTGGCGTTTGTCATCATAGTTTTTTCCTATGGAAGCATGTTTTACAGCGTTCATCAAAGCACCGTAACAGCAACTGAAATACCGAATCAAATTAAAAAAGAGATGGTCCTTGCCAAACGTTTTTTCTTTATTGTATTTACCGATGCATTATGCTGGATACCTATTTTTATACTAAAATTTCTTTCACTGCTTCAGGTAGAAATACCAGGTACTAGTTTTTTTTTTCTTTCCATAAATAAATAACAAATCTATCTGTGCAATGTTCTTCTAAGAAAGACAATTAAGACCCTTAACACTAAGAGGGGTGGGTGCAGTGGCTCATAATCCTAGCACTCTGGGAGCCCCAAGGTGGGTGGATTGCTTGAGCTCAGAAGTTTGAGACCAGCCTGAGCAAGAGAGTGACCTTGTCTCTTTAAAAAAAAAAAAGAAGAAGAAGAAGAAGAAGGTTCAGCCAGTGTAGCTCAGTGGCTAGGGTGACAACCACATACACCAGAGCTGGCGGTTTGAATCCAGCCTGGGCCTGCCAAACAACAATGACAACTACAACCAAAAAATAGCTGGGCACTGTGGTGTGTGCCTGTAGTCCCGGCTACTTGGGAGACTGAAGTAAGAGAATTGCTTGAGCCCAAGAGTTTGAGGTTGCTGTAAGCTGTGACGCCACAGCACTCTACCAAGGGTGACAGCTTGAGACTCTGTCTCAAAAAAAAAAAAAGAAAGAAAGAAAAGAAAAGACTCTTAACATTAACCAATTTCAAGAATTATAAGACAGGTTATTATGCACTTTAGGCTCTACTTATCAATAAAATGTTTACTGGGAAGAAGCTGTTTAAGATGTTCCATAAAAGCCTAATAGCACAATTATTATTGGAACACAGAACAATGAATAACCAAAACAGATTTACACAGTGCTGAAATTCTGATAATCATACATTTAAAATGATCAGAAAGGAAAAGAGGCCAAAACAATTATAATTACTTCACTATTTTTTTAAGAATGTAAGAAATTTTTCTTCCTGAAATACATACAATTTAGAGAACATTAGCCAAGAGATTGAGAGATAATAGAAGCAAACACGTTTGTTATTTAAAAACATGTGCATCTCATCATTAGGGTGACTAATATTTGTGAGGAAAAAGAAAGTAAGTATTGGTAAGGATTTGGCGAAATTGGGATGAACCCTTATTAGGAAGGTAAAATACTACAGCTGCTGTGGAAAACAACATGGTAGTTCAAAAAATTAAACAGAAGTACCATACACTCTAATAATTCACCTTCTGGAAAAATACCCAAAATAATTGACAGCAGGGCCTCAAGCAGGTATTTGCACACTTACGTTCATAGCAGCATTATTGACAATATCCAAAAAGTGGAAGCAACATAAGCAACCAGAGATGGATGACTTGATGAATAAAAAGTGCTCTACACACACAATGGATCGTTATTCAGTCTCACAAAGAAAGGAAATTCTGACAACTGATACAACATAGAAGAACCTTGAAGATATGACATTAGGTTAAATAAGCCTGACATAAAAGACAAATATTTTATGATTCCACTTGAGTTTCCAGGATTAGTCAAATCCATTAGTCATAGAAAGACGGAAGATGAAATAGTTCTAGAGACTGGGGTGACGGTTGCACAAAAATGTGAATGTACTTAGTGCCACTGAACTGTACATTTAAAAAATGGATGTGACAATTTTTATATTATGTATATTTTACCACAATAAAAATGTGCCAACTTCCTGTTAATTATATAGTCACACGTCAAAAATTTATATATACATAATTTAAATTTTGTTCTATTCCAAGGATGATGGTGATAGTATTTTACCTTTTGTGAACAACAAAACTAGAAATGATAGCATCAATTAAATTATAACAAAAGGCTTGGTGCCTGTGGCTCAACGGGCTAAGTACACCTGAGCTGGCGGGTTCAAATTCAGCCTGGGCCCGGCAAACAACAATGACAGCTGCAACCAAAAAATGGCCAGGCATTGTGGCGGGCGCCTGTGGTCCCAGCTACTTGGGAGGCAGAGCAAGAGACTCACTTGACCCCCGGAGTTGTAGGTTGCTGTGAGCTGTGATGCCACAGCACTCTACCCAGGGTGACAGCTTGAGGCTCTGTCTCAAAACAAACAAACAAACAAACAAACAAAATAAATAAATAAATTATAACAAAAAGTCAAATATTTGGTAGTTGCAGCTACTATGTATACTAGGGTGATTTTTAAGGTAGGTTTAGCCAAAGATGTTTTTGTTGAAATAAATATATGGTCAAAAGCCCAAAAATGCATACTGATTCTGAAAATCAAATAGCAGAAAAGAAATCTATTAATGGTAATTCTACATATCCTGAGAAATACTACGTGCATTATCTAATAATTAAAACATTTGAAAAGGTATAGTTTAAATACAGTAGAACCTCTGTAAGTTGACCACCCTAGGGACTGTAACAAACTAGTCAACATACAGAGGTGGTCAACATGGGGAACTAGCCCCACTACTGATAGGTACATGTGGTGCATGTCCAGTCTACTGGAAAATTAGGTCAACTTAAGGCGGTGGTCAACGATGGTGGGTCTACTGTACTTAGCAATATGATTTTTCCTAAAATGTAATCACTTTATGTGAAATATTTCTATGTGGTGGGATACTCTCATTGTATTCAAGAAAAGCCCCTTAGCAAAGAACCCTGCTCTTTTGCAGCACCCGCTCTCCACTTAAACCCTGGCACTTGGATAAAACAGCCTGAAAACATATACAGACTTGTTATTTAATTATGTGACATCAAAGAAAGAAAATTATGACTCAAAAGGGAGTTGAGGCAGGAGAAGCAAAGAAAAAGGGCTTCTATACCTCATAGACATCTTTAACACTAAGACTATATCATTCTTGTCTTCCAGGTACCATAACCTCTTGGGTAGTGATCTTTATTCTTCCTATCAACAGTGCTTTGAACCCAATTCTCTATACTCTGACTACAAGACCATTCAAAGAAATGATGCATCAGTTTTGGTATAACTACAGACAAAAAAGATCTATTGACAGCAAAGGGAGTCAGAAAACACATGCACCATCCTTCATCTGGGTAGAAACATGGCCACTGCACAAGATGCCACCTGAGTTAAGGAAGCCGACTGTTTTCACAGACCCCTGTGAAATGTCACTCATTTCTCAATCAACTAGACTCAATTCCTATTCATAACTGATTCTGAAACCCACTTCTCCACACAGAATATGGTGGGGTGCTTCAGCAGGGATTTAGTGGTATGAAATGAAATGAGTACTGTGATATTAGTAATTTATAATAATGGCTAAATAAGTTTACAAGGAAGTGGGGAAAAAATAAAAGTTACTTATGCTCATAAAAATGGAAGTAATTATATTGGTAATGTGTATATATTAATACATATTTTGCATTGGAAATTAAGAGACATCTACATCAGAGAGATTCATTCATTCTTCAAACATGCATTTATTCAGTACCCACAATGCACATAGCACTCTGGTAAATTCCTGGAAGTAGACAGTATGGAACCTTTTAAATCTTTAGATTAGGTTTAACTACAAAAGACAAACAAAGCACATCTACAGCACCTAGTTTAAAGTAAAGCTTTGTCTGTCATACATATCAGCAAACATAAGAATTGTAGGCACTTTAAATAAAGGTTGGAAGACTCAGAGAAATAGAATCACAGAAAATATCTAATTGTTTGCAAAGTAGTCTGCCAAATTCTGTTGTAAGAATCCATTTATCTCTCTGTAAGTCTCCATACACTTGAGAACCAATACAAAATCTATGACTATCAAAAAAAAAAAAAAAGATGCTGTGCTATAAATTCAAAAACAGTATTTCTTAGTCACTTTCTGCCCAATTTTGTTTTTGCTTTAAATGAACACCATCATATGGGACTGGAATAGGAGAGTAGGAATATGGCAAGGAAGTGAATCAGGAAAGCTAGAATTAGGATAAACACTTTGATGAATGGAAGGAATTGAGAATCTAAAAATAAATTCTCATGCATTCAATCAATTGGTTTTGACAAGGGTGCCAAGACAAGCAAATAAATAAAGAACAGTCCTTTCAACAAAATATGTTGGACAATTGGATATTCACAGACAAAAGAATAAAGTTGGACTCTTCCATCATACCACATACAAACATTAACTCAAGTCAACAACCCAAAGATAAAAGCTAAATCTGTAAAACTCTGAGATGAAAACACATGGGCAAATCTTCAAGACCTAGGATTTGGAAATGGATCCTTTGAAATGGCAACAAAAGCATGAACAACAAAAGAAAAAAAATAGATTATACTTCAACTAAATTAAAAATATTTGTGTTTCAAAGGACATTATCAAGAAAGTGAAAAAGACTACTTAGAAGAATGTAAGAAAATACTTGGAAATCATATATTGGAGAAGCACTTAATATCCAGAATATGTAAATAACTTTTACAACCCCCAAACAACAACAAAATAATTTTAAAAAATGAGCAAAGGACTTAAATTGACACATCCTCAAAGAAGACATATAAATAGTCAATAAGGACATGAAAAGATATTCAACATCACTAATTATTAGGAAAACACAAATTAAAACCACAATGAGATAACACTTCACACCTACTTGGGGCCATTTAAAAAAAAAAATCACACCAAAATCAGAAAATACCAAGTATTGGAGAGGATGTGTAGAAACTGAAGCCCTTGAACATTGCTGGTAGGAATGTAAAATAGGGCAGCAAGCAGTTCTTCAAAAGATTAAAAATAGATATACCATATGACCCAACAATTTCACTCCTAGGTACAAACCCAAAAGAATTTAAAACAAGACTCATATAATACTTGTATGTGAATTTTCGTTGCAGTAGCCAAGAGATGGAAACAACTCAAGTGCCCATCAACTAATGGATTGTTAAGCCAAGTGTGATATATACACATATAATGGAATATTATTCAGCCATTAAAAGAAATGAAGTTCTGATAATACTACATTCTCATAAAGAATGAAATGTCAATCATACATAAAAAGACAAATACTGTATGATTCCTCTTACATAAAATATCCAGAATAAGCTCAGGCAGTGCCTGTGGCTCACTGGGTAGGGCTCCAGCCCCATATACCAAGGGTGGCGGGTTCAAACCCAGCCCCAGCCAAACTACAACAAAAAAATAGCCGGGCGTTTTGGCAGGCGCCTGTAGTCCCAGCTACTCACGAGGCTGAGGCAAGAGAATCACCTAAGCTCAAGAGCTGGAGGTTGCTGTGAGCTGTGTGCCACAGCTTTTTTGTGCCACGGCACTCTACCGAGGGCCATAGAGTGAGACTCTGTCTCTGCAAAAGAGAAAAAAGAAATATCTAGAATAAGCAAATTCATAGAAACAGAAAGCAAATTAGAGATTATTAGTAGGTCAGGGGTTAAGAGGATGATGGCTAAGAAGTGCAGGGTATCTTCTTGGACTAAAAAAATATTCTAAAATTGTTCATGTTGATGGATAAACAACTCCATGCTTGTACTAAAAGCCATTGAATTGTACACTTTAGATGGGTGAAATTTATGGTGTCTGAAATATCTCAATAAAGCAGCTAAAAGGAAAAAGACAAGTTAGTATGCACTGATTAGGAAAGGAAAGGTTTATGTGTACAGGTTTCATTCTAAAGAGAAAATAGTTGGCATCAAGAGATGGCTTTGCCTTCTGTTGGCACAGCCAGTACATAAGGCAGGAAGTTTTAGCTGGTTGTTCTTTTCTGGTCTGTTGGAATTTTTTGCTTTCATACTATAATTTGAAATCTTTAAACAGGAAAAAAAGTGAGGTAGTTTTAAATACACTAAAAATGTCTGGAACATGAAAACACTGGAATCAAAACCATAATGCATTTGTTGAGTATATAACTGTATAGATTTATTTCTAAAATACATTACCTGAAATTTAATTCTATCAAAAACATGATTGTTTTGGGTTCTTTCTGTGCTTCCTTGAAATGATCTTTACAAGTTTTCTACATGAAAGAATGTGGTATATTTTCAATAAAATTCAGAACATAATAGAAAACTACAGCTCTGCTTATAATATTTAATAATGTAACTATATTTTTATAATAAATATAATAAGGTACAAAAAAATTTCAAAAATAATAAAAAAATAATAAAAACCTAAGGCTCGGAACCTGTGGTTCAAGTGGCTAAGGCACTAGCCACGTACACCTGAGCTGGCGGTTTCGAATCCAACCCAGCCCGCTGAACAACAATGACGGCTGCGGGCGTTGTGGCAGGCACCTGTAGTGCCAGCTACTTGGGAGGTGGAGGCAGGAGACTTGCTTGAGCCCAGGAATTGGAGGTTGCTGTGAGCTGTGATGCCACAGCACTCTATCCAGGGTGACAGTTTGAGGCTCTGTCTCAAAAAAAAAAAAAAACCTAAAAAATGAAAACATTTAAATTTTTTTGTAAGATTATTTTAGAGCCATGTATTATTTAGAAGTCCTATTTCTAATGTTAAGTAATAAAATAGGAAAGTATTATTCTTTTAAAAAAATCTTTAAAAAAAATAATGAAAATGAGACAGAAAATTTAATCCTACAAAAATCATATTCTTAATCTGTTCGTGTCCTACAAATGCAGTAAATTTACAAAACATACATCTGAAATTTCCACTAATATTTAAAATATTTTTAACTGATTTTCTGAAGGACATTTGGCTTCCTGTCTACTCAATCCACTCACTATTCAACCCTTACAACTCTTAGAGTAACTTTTATTAAATTTAAGTTGATGAGTAGTTACTAACATAGTACATAACTAGCTCCTATTGGCTTTCATAAAAAATGCAACAGAAAGCACTAAATTAATCCAGATTTGTCTCTTAGAAATGTAACTTTGGTCCAAGATTCATGTCTCACGGTCTAGGACAAATTAATCCTCTAAATCAGGGGTCCTCAAACTACGGCCCGCGGGCCACATGAGTTGGTGTGAGTTGTATTTGTTCCTGTTTTTGTTTTTTGTTTACAAATTTGGATCCTTTAATATTTTACTGTGTGGAACAATGCTACATCTACACTTGAGTTGGCTTAATCAACCTCTTCAATGGTGGGGCCAGAGGAAGCACCACCAGAAGGAGGGGCGCCACCACCAGGGAAGCCCCCAAGCATTCCTCCCGGCATTGCTCCTGCACTCTGGTACAATTTGGTAATGATGGGGTTGCAGACTTTCTCCAGCTCCTTCTGCTGATGTTCAAATTCTTCCTTCTCTGCAGTCTGGTTCTTATCAAGCCAGTTGATAATTTCATTACACTTGTCAAGAATCTTCTGTTTGTCCTCATCATTGATCTTGCCTTGAAGTTTCTCATCTTCAACAGTTGCTTTCATGTTGAATGCATAGGACTCAAGTGAGTTCTTTGATGAAACCTTGTCTCTCTGCTTTTCATCTTCAGCCTTGTACTTCTCAGCTTCCTGGACCATACGTTTAATGTCTTCCTTGCTCAAATGTCCCTTGTCATTAGTGATGGTAATCTTGTTTTCTTTTCCTGTACTCTCATCCACAGCAGAGACACACACTGAGAATGCCATTGGCATCAATATCAAAAGTGACTTCAATCTGAGGAACAACACGGGGAGCAGGAGGAATGCCTGTAAGTTCAAACTTGCCAAGCAAGTTGTTATCCTTAGTCATGGCACGCTCACTTTCATAAACCTGGATGAGCACACCTGGCTGGTTGTCAGAGTAGGTAGTGAAGGTCTGTGTCTGCTTAGTAGGAATAGTAGTATTGCGCTTAATGAGCACAGTCATAACTCCACCCGCAGTCTCAATACCCAGAGAAAGAGGAGTGACGTCCAATAGTAGCAAATCTTGACCATTCTCGGATTTGTCACCAGACAGGATGGCCGCCTGCATAGCTGCACTGTAAACAACAGCCTCATCGGGGTTGATACTTTTATGCAGTTCTTTTCCATTGAAGAAGTCTTGGAGAAGCTTTTGAATCTTGGGGATAAGGGTAGAAC